>PVIR01009907.1:24785-51835 GCA_004026965.1 Petromus typicus | reverse complement strand
ACATAACAATACTGGGTGTGGAGACTCACGCCCAGCAGCAACCAGTACCACATGCCACAGTGCCGGGCGTGGTGGCTCACGCTTGTAATCCCAGCACTCGGGAGGCAGAGGCAGGAGGATTGTGATGTGAGTTGGAGGCTGAGCTCAGGGCCAGCCTGAACCACAAAGCGAGACCCTGTCTCAAAAAATCAAAAAATAATAAATAAATAAATAAATAAATTTTCCTGTTCGTTGGTCAGATGCAGAAAACCCTCAAAAACACAGCTATGAAGCTTTGGCTAAAGTATAAATAAGGGTGTGCTATGCCTATGATACTGGGTACTCTGAAGGCTGAGATGAGAGACTGAAAGTTCAAGGCTGTTTAGTGAGATTCTGACACAAAATTAAATCTAAAAGAAAAAAAGGCATAGGGAATGAGTGTGTGTGTGTGTGTGTGTGTGTGTGTGTGTGTGAGTGAAAATGATCAAAGTACGTGTGTGCACATACAAACCTGCCAAAATGAAACCCATCAATCCTGTTTCCTGTCTACCTTGCCCGGAGCAGCTCTGCTCTGCCAGGCCCCCAGCCGTGGTCTGCCTTGGAGGCAGGTGTCTGAACTGAAACCTGAGCCAAAATAAACCTCTCTTCCTTAAATTGTGAGTGTCAGGTGTTTTGTTCCAGTAGTGAGGGATGTGATTAAAACAATTCTCCCGGAAAGGCACGGGCCAAGTCATCCATAGGGTCGGCACCTTCAAAGCGACTGAAAGAGGACAGGGTAGATCTTTAGTCACAGTGGAGTTAAATTAGAAATCAGTAGCAGAAGAAAACTTGGGGAATCCACAAATAAGTGGCAATTAAAGAACTAAAGAACTACTGAATTAAAAGGAAAATCAACAGAGCAATTAGGAGCTGCTTTAAGATGCACAGAAAAGAAACAATGGAAACATTTTGGTATACAGCAAACACTGAGCTCACGGGAGATTCAATCCTGCACATGCCCTCGTCATGAAAAAGGATAGCAGTTTGATAAACTGAATCAGAAAAAGAGGAAACTAAAAACAAAGCAGGCAAAAGGGAGGAAATAATAAAGATTAGTATAAAATAAGTAGAATTTTTAAAAATAGAAAAATAAGCAAAAACTAAAATAAGTTCTTTGAAAAGATCAAAATTAACAAAACTTTAGGCCAAGAGAGCGAACTCAAAGTAATCAAATGGGGGATAAAAGGGGGTGTCACTACCCAGCTTAAGGAAGCCAGAGGTTACAGCAAGGGCCACAAATAACTACACCAACAAATTAGACACAAAATGGACAAACTTCCAGAAAGACACAAATCTCTAAATCTGGATGAAGATGAAAGGAAATATTAACTAGAACAAAAAGATACTGAAGTAGTCCTTTCAAATCACCCACAGGTCGGGCAGGCTTTGCTAGTGAATTTCTCCAAACATTCAAAGAGTGATACCAACACCGACTTCTAAAACATACAACAGTAGGAGATGTTCCTGTTTATTCTATGAGGTCAGCATCACCCTGATATCAAAATGAAAAATTATAAGAAAACTGCTGAAGTTGAGGATTTAGCTCAGTGGCACCATGCCTGCCTTGCAAGCTCAAGGTCGTGACTTCAAACCCCAGTACTGCAAAAATAAAATAAAATAGAATAAAAAAAAAAAAAGAAAACTTCTGGTCAGTATCTCTTCTGCATATAGACACACTCAGCAAAACAGCAAACCAAGTCCATCAATACTAAGGAAAAATTAAATGCCACGACTGAAGGACTATCACAGGAGTGCAAAGTTGGTTTAGCACTGCAAACTGATTGATACATGAATCATATTAAGAGAATAAAACAATCTAAAAACATTTATCTGTATAATATATACTAATCCAAGATATGGGAAGACATTTTAAAGATGTAAGAGTGGTTGCTGAGCATACTCGAAGCTCTGGGTTCAATCCCTGGTGAGGTAATTATAGTACTAATCAGAATTATAATACTTACAAGTACTCTTTCCTAGTATTCTCAGCACTCACACTTCCTACCTGATAAAAACATAGTAGTATTAATAGAAAAAAAAGTTTAAGCAATAATTGTGGGGCAACCTTTCAAAAATATATTGTAGAAATTGAATAAGGAGACTAAAATGAAGAATCAAGGCTTTCTTTTGATTACCTCAAAGGTAAAAAGAATGAGAAAATCAGTTATATATATATTTTACTTTGACTTATATACTTTAGTTAAAATAAAATACAGGCATTATATTTAACATACAGGCATTGAAACAAATTTAAAATGATACCTGACTTTTACAAGACAAATTATGAAGTACTTTTACCTCATACTGAGATATTTCTGAATCAAAAACTGCTGATAATACCGGGGATCGAACCCGGGCCCTTGCGCTTGCAAGACAGGGGCCAGAACCACTGAGCTAAACCCCCGGCCCAAAGCTCCTGATAATCTTGTCCCACTCAAAAACCAAACATAAGACCAAAGAGACAACATGGTAAAAAAAAAGAATTCACAATGCTGGACTCTAACTTCTCATTTTCCTTGTAACATTTTGTCTAGTATATTACCCAAAATAAACCCTAAAAAGTAAAAAAAAAAAATACTGAATCCTTTTAACTTAATCTTTACTCATGATCTTGCTTCAAATTACAATAACAAGTCTGAATTTGCTAGTACAACTTTAAATTTAGACTACTTTTCAACTGGGCCTTCACATTTCTTCTCCATTACTGTTTTTAATGTCTAACAGATGGAAGTACTCTACTTCTAATACGAACTCACCGTGGCACTGGGGATTCGTTGGTGTTTACCGGAATGGGGGATACATTTTCACCTTACCAAAATCAAAATCTGAAAGCAAAAATAAGTTAATTGACCTTCGACTGAACAGCTGGATCACAAGAGGGACCAGGGTTATTTTTATTGACTTTTCGTTGTATAATGCTAATGTAAATCTGTTTTGCATCATTAGGTAAGTGACTCAAAACTTCTGTATTAGTATATCAAATTTAATGCTCATCCAGAGATCTCACTGAGGTTTCCTATCTGTGCACAGCTGTGCTAATATTAAAATCATACGCTTTAAAATAAAAATAACACAGTTCTGTCATTAATGAAAAAAGGGTTGGGGATGAAGCTCAGTTGTACAGCACTTGCCTACCATGCAGACTCTGCGTTCAAACTCCAGCATCACCAAATAATATTAAAATGATGATAAAAAAAGGTAAAGCAACATAACATTCATTGTTTAATTAATTCACAATACATTTAAACCATAGAGAATTACAGTCTTCATGTTCTATTGCTTAGTCTTTTTAGTTCATGGTTATGGGGATCAAACCCAGGACTTTCACACTGAGCTGTATCCTCGGTCCTTTTTTCAAACTTTGAAACAGTGTCTTTCTAGGTTGCCACCAAGGATGGACTCAAGCTTGTGATCCTCCTGCTTCAATATCCCAGAGTGCTTGGATTATAGGTGTGCAACACTGTTCTCGGTCTAACAACTCTTGTATTTTTATTTTTTTATTCCATTACCAATAAATCTTTAGGTAGATTAACTGCATTGTAATATTTCAATAGAAATGCTGGTTCCTTAAATTACCACCAATTGTTCAATCTCTCACATTATGGAGAACACAAGAAATATAGTGAACAACTTCAAAATCATTTTAAACTTAGCATTAGAATCAATCTTTGTACTTCTTGCCGACTCGATGGCACACACCTGCAACCCCAGCACTCAGGAGACTGAGGCAGGAGGACCACTGTAAATGTGAGAACAGTGTTGGCTACACAGTGAGTTCCAGATCAGCCTGGACTATCTGGACTATCTCAAAAAAATTATAGTTCTATTTGTACAGATCTTGTATCCAACATTTAATGCCTATAATAAACAGAAAATATTGATTTTAGAGTATGTGACTTGGATCTACAGAAGCAAGAACTATCTCTGATAAGCTAATTGGTGGCACCAATAAGAAATAAGCACACTTACTTGAAATTTTTAAATTGAATCTGTGGCCCAAGGAAACATATTTTGTACAAAATAATTTTTCTTTTTTGTTTTTCCTTTTCTTCTACAAAAGTCATTAAAGTATACTTTGCTACCAATTAGAAATTTCACATTGAATTAATTACTAAAATATAAATACGTAAGATACAAAGATATTTTCACAAACCTAATTTTACAGATTGGTAGCAGAATTCCCTGCAACCGGAGGAATACTTACGTCATGGCAGTTTTACTCTCTGAAACTCCTCAGATATGTTAGTTATTATGATTATTTTATTGCTTCCTGTGAAATTACATTTTGTATTTTTCTTGTTGTCTTCACAACACAAGAGCTCAAAAAAATAAAAGAATTTAAATTTTCCTACTTCAAAAGTATTTGGAACTGGTTAGAAATTATACTTCTGCTGGTAAGTATACATTCATGTGTATAGTTGAAGGGGATTGCATCTGAACCCACCAGTGAGGGAAATGTAGAGGAAAGAATTTTCTATTCATCCTGCCCTTATTTTGTAAGCTCTAAGTATTAACACAGAGTAAACTGTCACTGTACACTAGCAATGTGATGCTACAAGGAAGAAATCTATTTTTTCCTGACTGAGTAGTTGGGGAGGCCAGCATAAGCCTAGAGGAATATGATTCCATGAATATTATGACTTCAGACACACCTCAGGTCTCCTGACCACACTCGGAAAGTGGTATTCCTGCCAAGCTCAGTCATGGGCCTTGTAGTTCTAACTTCTTTGGGATCCCAGGGCAGGAAGATAGCTTGAGAGCAGAATTGGGCAACCAGAAAAGAGATGAGAGGCTGGGGTGAGTGAGGGTGGGGTGATGGTGGGAGGAGAGATCGGGGAGAGAAGGAAAGTGAGAGAAAGTAACAGTAAAAGGAGAAGGAATGTATTCTTCACAGGGCCTCATGTTTCACCAGTCATGAGCCTTTCTGAGCGAGCTTCCTTAAAATGTACTTTTCAGTGTTGCCCAAATCCACTTTCTTCCTCACACCAGTTGGGCAAAGGCAAAAGACAAGACTAATCCAACACTGATGGTGGGGAGGAGACTTGAGCAACCAGAGGGTACCTTGCAGGGACAGGGCACCAGGACTGGGGAAATACTTCCTGAAACACCAAAGACTGCCAGTAAAAGACCCTCAAATGTCTAAAACGTCGACATACATGCAGGGCAAGCCCAACATTATAAACTTGGCCTTAGAAATAGTTAAGGAACAAATATTTCTGGCTCATCCAGTTTGATCTTTCACTTTCACTGGCCCTTAGTTACAGTGAACCCAGGACCTACGCCTTGTTTTCCAAAACCAGATTCAGTTTCTCAGAGTCCAAAAGTATGCTACCTACCTCTCCAGGATCCCCAGTAATGCCTAAGTGATCTAGGCAAGGAAATTCAAAAATGTTATGACAGTTATGAAGCTCTGACTCTTAGAATAATCTGGGTCTCATTTTTTTTTTTTTTGAGGCAGGGTCTCGCATTTGTAGTTTTAGGCTGGCCACTGAGCTCACTATGTCGCCCAACCTAGCCTTGAACTTACTGCAAGCCTCCTGCCTCCCGAGTGCTGGGATTACAGGCGTGAGCGACCACACCCCGCACTGTGGTATGTGGTACTGATTGCTGGTGGGTGTGAGTCATCACATCTGGCATTGTTGTATGTGGTTACCAGGGATTGAACCAGGGACCTTGTGCTTGCAAGGCAGGTGTCAGAACCACTAAGCTAAATCCCTGGTGCCTCAAATCCTTTTTTAAAGGATATTTCTAAAAGGATTTATAGTTGGTATTTTTTTTTATAGTACTACATGGTAGAAACTGTTAAACTTTTAAGTGTCAGGTAGAACAAAAGCTTTTACAGCCTAGGCAGGGTGACACAGATATTTTATATCTTTTCATTTTATGACTCAGGTAAAATAGATTAGGATGGCCGCAGAATTAATGTCTCCACCTTTCTGAGAATTATGTAACTGTAAGCTCCTGTAAATTGAGGGCTACTTCTATTTATGTAAACACATTTGTCCAATCATTCCCTCTCTCTTTACTAAACTTTTAATGAAGGATTTGCTGTTTCTTTATATGCTGCAAGAGATTTAGAGGTAGAAATAATTTTTAATTTAACCCCTCTTTTTTTCCTATTTAGTTGTGCTTTGTGACTGTTTTCTTCTATGCATATTGTAATATACAAAATTTTCTCCTACTGGGACATCTGTTAAAAAGCACTGAAAAATATTCAGACTTCTATTTTCTTGCATACTGGCACATTTATTACAATAATATAATTGCCATTACAATCTTCTTTGCATGGATAAAGGTATTTATATCTAATTCTATCACATTATAGTAGCCTACAAATGTAACAGAAATTTACACCATAAAGTCATGGTTTAAGAAATTTCTGAACTATTGAGTAATTTAAAAAGTAGTTTGGCTTTGTAATGATTGCTTGTAAGTCCTCCAACATCCTTGATTATCATTAGGTTCTTCCTTTAATTTGAAGCAGAATTTTTCAGAAACTAAGTAATTCTCTGGACCTGGGATTTAGCTCAGTGGTTCCAGGCGTGTGCCTGTCTTGCAAGTGCGGTAACCACATACAACCGTACTGGGCATGGAGACTCACACCCAGCAGCAGTCAGTACCACATACCACAGTGCGGGGTGTGGTGGCTCACGCCTGTAATCCTAGCACTTAGGAGGCAGAGGCAGGAGAATTGCTGTGAGTTCAAGGCTGAGCTCAGGGCCAGCCTGTCTCAAAAAAAAAAAAAAATTCAGTCATTTTAATATTTTATACAAGTAATTATCTTTGATATTCTATTTCATTTAAATTTTTTCAGATATTCAAATTCATAAGCTTTAACAAGACAATGTCTCAGCTATCATCAACCTTGTCCCGCTGCATCAAAGACATCGTAGGATTTGCCATCATGTTTTTTATAATATTCTTTGCTTACGCCCAGCTAGGATTTCTTGTTTTTGGACCGCAAGTTGATGACTTCTCTACTTTTCAAAATGCCATGTAAGATCTCAGGATAAGTGACTACTGTAATTATATTTTTAAATAAGTTTTATTTAAGCTTGTTTCTATATTTTCACTGAAAACAATATATCTATCATACTCAAAGTAAGGTTTGGCACAAAAGGATACAACCAGTGGTGCTACCCACTCCGATCCTCCTCTTTGGTACTGGGGATTGAAACCTTAACCTGAAAGTCCGAAGCCTTTCTCAATAGGCTCCAGAGCTCCAATGTACTTTTTTTTTTTAGGTTTTTTGAGACAGGATTTCGCTTTGTAGTTCAGGCTGGCCTTGAGCTCAGCCTCCGACTCACATCACAGCAATCCTCCTGCCTCTGCCTCCCGAGTGCTGGGATTACAGGCGTGAGCCACCACGCCCGGCACTGTGGTATGTGGTACTAGTTGCTGCTGGGGTGAGTCTCCACACCCAGTATTGTTATGTGGTTACCGGGGATCAAACCCGGGCCCTTGCGCTTGCAAGACAAGCACTGGAACCACTGAGCTATATTCCCAACCCGTCCAATGTACTTTTATCAGACAGATTCTGCCAGGATCATTATCTAGGTGTGGAGGAGGGACAGGTTCCATTCTTAGTACTTCTGTCTCTACCATGTTCCTAGAATCCTTCACCCTGAAAATATTTCTGATAAGTCAGAAGAAAGAGTTGAGCAAGTATCCCTGCCCACCTCTGAGGGACAAGACAAGGGGAAGCCAGGGACTGAACATGCATATGCTTTGAGGGAAGAACTGTATGGTCGTTCTACATACGCAACAGCGAGCCTGAATTGCCACACTCCCAAGTTAACGGTGAACCCTTTGCGGTGACTTAAAGCTGGGTTCTTTGCAAACCTAAGATGGTGCCAAGCTAGAGCGCTGCTATGTATCCAGACGGTATAAACAGAAACATTTCTCTTTTTTCTTTTTCCCCTCTTCTTCCTTCCCCTCCCCTCTTTTCTTCTCTTTGAGACAAGGTCTTACTATGTCATTCAGACTGGATTTGAACTCACTAAATAGCCCAGGCTGGCCTCCAACTCATGGCGATCCTCCTGCCTCTGCTTCCCGAGTGCAGGCCTCACAGACACAAACAAACAGGCCTCATAGGCTCTAAACAAAAACACTTCTAGGGCCAGGGATTTGGCTCAGTGGTTCTGGCACCTGCCTTGCTAGAGCAAGGTCCTGAGCTCAATTTCTGATAATGCACACACACACACACACACACACACACACACCCAACAAAACCACTTCTGCAGGAAAGCTACCTTCTTTCTAGGCCTTAAATTATTTCTACAAGTCATTATATAATGTACTGACTTTTCACAGAGATAATTTGGTATATAATGGAGAAAAAAAAGACCAAAAGATAAGACAAATTCAGACACTTCAGATGTCAGAATAGCCAGACAATACTTACCATATTTTTTTTAATTAAAAAAATGTTTTCAGAAAAAGACAGCACAACAAATGACATATTGGGCTGGAGATTTAGCTCAATGGCTCTGCACCTCCTGAGTTCAGTCTCCGGTACCAAAAAAAAGCAGCATATTTGGAAAAAGCCGAGCTTTTACAACTATTAAAGAGGGCAAAATAAGACTCAAATCCCAAACCCACAGTGAGAATTATTACCAGCACTTGAGACTAGAGTGATGAACTGTTGGGATCTTTAACAGAAGTTGAAATCATTAAGACAAAAATTAAACATGTCATTAATATTAAAAAATTTAGGGCTCTTGGCTCCAGGTATAAGTTGAAAATTGACTTTTTGGACAAAGTCAAATTGCCCTAAGTTTTAGAACACCAGAATGACCAAGGGATGCAATGCTAAAAACAGCTTGTAAGCAGGTATCTCAAGGTCCAAACCTTACAGGTGAACACTGAAGTCCCATTAGTAAAATAGACTGAATTTCCTACTACTTAGTGACGTATCTCAAGTCTTGACTTTAAGATAATTCTCTACATTCAGCTTTACAAAACTCTGGAATAACATAATTTCAGCCAGACAGTATATGCCATATGCAATTATACTTTCCTAGAGATGTTAGTAATTGTCATGTATGTGCACAGACCTAATATTTACTAATGTGTTTTCTTCTCATGAAAGATTTGCACAATTTCGAATTGTTCTTGGAGATTTTAATTTTGCGGGTATTCAGCAAGCCAGCTGGATCCTGGGACCAATTTATTTCATCACTTTCATCTTTTTTGTGTTCTTTGTCCTCCTGGTAAGAATAATCGTTTATTTTCTTCTTTTCGCTTATACATTTTAGAAAAATAAAATTAGAATAAATCATAACATTACTGATCGCTTGACAGGACTTTTGACATTAAGAATGGCACGGAGGGCCGGGGATTTAGCTCAGTGGTTCCAGGTTCTGCCTAGCAAAGCACAGGGTCCTGAGTTCCATTCCCAGTACCACATATCAAAATGGTGTGGTGGCTCATGCCTTTAATCCCAGCAGTGAAGAGACAAAGACAGGAAAATTGCTGAGTTTGAGGCTGGCCTGGGCTACATAGTGAGTTCAGGACCAGCGTGAACCACAAAGCTAGACCCTGTCTCAAAAAAAAAAAAAGAGATGGAGAAGGACCAGGGATTTAGCTCATTGGTACTGCTCCTGCTTTGCAAGCAAAAAGGCTCAAGTTTGATCCCCAGTACCTAAAAAATAAAATAAAATTTTAAAAACTGCCACATTAAGAATGGCATGGAGTTGGGATGTAGCTCAGTGGCGCCATACCTTTCTGGCAAGCGGAAGGTCCTGAGTTCAACCCCTGGTACCAAAAAAAGGTCGGGGGAAGGCATGGATTCCTAATGATCATGTTCTCTAGTGTAGTAACTATTAATGACTACTGTTCTCAACTTGTCTATGGGGAATGTGGTCATATGTAACAATCAAGGTACTTATTTTAACTAGGAATATACTAAGTCCTTTACATGAATAGTTCAAATGTCCTAATTATCTCTAGGCTGAGATTATCTGTAACAAGAAGATTCAACTATTAAAATATTCTGCCCAGCTGGGCATGCTGGAGCACGCCTATTCATCCTAACATTCTGGAGGTTGAAGCAGGAGGATCATTGAGAGTTAGCCTGGGCTAGATAGTGAGTTCAATACCAGCCCGAACTACATAGTGAGACCTTGTTTCAAAAAATATATATATAGGGGAGCCGGGGATATAGCTCAGTGGTTCTGGCGCCTGTCTTGCAAGCCCAAGGACCCAGGTTCGATCCCCAGTAACCACATAACAATACTGGGCGTGGAGACTCAACCCAGCAGCAACCAGTACCACATACCACAGTGCTGGGTGTGGTGGCTCACGCTTGTAATCCCAGCAGAGGCAGGAGGCAGGAGGATTGCTGTGATGTGAGCTGGAGGCTGAACTCAGGGCCAGCCTGAACTACAAAGCGAGACCCTGTCTCAAAAAACTTGAAAAAAAAAAAAATATATATATATATAACCTATTTTGTATTGGCTCTGGGACCCTATGGCTAAAAGCTCACTTCTTTGTGATTTCTAGGACTCACTAGAAGGGTCTCTTAGAACGCTCAGAACAAGTGTTTTGGTTGTTGTTCTTTTGAGACAAGGTCCCCCCCCTCCATATGTAGTTCAGGGTGGTCTTGAACTATGTAGCCCAGTCTCCTGAGTGCTGGAATTATGTTCTGTTTACTTGAGTGTCCTCTTCAAGCCACTGTTACTGCCATCCACGAAAAACACTTGGCCATGCACAGCCCTCTCTCCCCATGATACCTAAGGGTCCTCAGGTAACAGCTGCTGCAGCGTTAAAGGCAGAAAGCCAGGCTGGGAGCAAGAATATCGTCTCCACATCCGTGTCATCTGGACATGAGCACTTGTAGGAGGTACCTTAGTACAGTTTCACTTCATAGCACTAGAGATGGAGGGAGGCAGGAAGGAGACTTAAGAGGAATGGAGATGCGCTATGTACCATCCCAGCTCCCCAGGTTGAATTTAATCACACACTGTCAACTTGTACTAATACAAATAAAAATTTTAAAAGAACTAAAAAGCTTCATAGAGTTTAAATAGCTTTAGGAACCCATTAGTATACATCATAGTACATTCCTCTTTTCTCATTTACCATAAATATACTTGCCCATATACATGCACTTTACATTTTCCATTCTACTATATCATATCTTCAAGGCCATTTAACTATGATTGAACATAGGGACTACTTTTTAAATTTAAATCATATTTTTAAAAATTCACTAACCTTTTTTTGTTTTTAAAACAAGAATCTCACTATGATACCCAAGCTCACCTGGAATTCCTGGGCTCCAGTAATCTTCCTCCTTCAGCCTCCCACAGAGCTGGGAATTCAGGCACACACTACTGCCCCCAGCTTGAAAATCACTCACCTCTAAACTAAACTTTAATTAAAGTATTGAACATTTCTCCACAGAACATGTTCTTGGCAATAATTAATGATACATATTCTGAAGTAAAAGCTGATTATGCGATAGGAAGAAGGCCAGACTTTGAAATTGCTAAAATGATTAAAATGGTAAGTAAAATTATCTTACAAAACTTACTGAGTCTTTACTCTTGTAGCTCAAATAGCACTTAAATCCCAAGCTGTGGGGTTTTTTCGCCCCAGGGGTTTCAGATTTTTGGGTCTGGCATTACTCCTTTTGCATTATTTCTTTATTAAGTAAGTAAAGTACGCTCTCTGGCTTTATAAATGCAGCTGAAATTATCTGAGGCCCATATTTACTAGTGTTTGGTTAAATGCAAAGCACTGTAGAGACTGTTCATCTCTACCCAAATTTTCAGCCTAGATGCTGGTGTCCGTAACGATGTGAACTGAGAACTCCACGAACCTTGTCTTCCTCCTTTTCCTGATTTAGTTAAAGGCAATATTATCCTCGGGCATGCTGGGGTCAAAAGTCCTGGGAAGACTATTCCTTTGTCCCTTAAGCCAGCCTGATGTCAAGGCTTGTGTGTAGTCTATCTCCGCAGGTCTTGTTCGCACCTGTAGAACCTAAGGACCCTTTGGATTCTGCCCCCAGTGGCTGAGGGTTTTCAGAATGTGTCCCCGGCTGTGTGTGTGGTAACTTGTATTCTAGCCTCTTCCCCAGGCCATTCCAACTCATCCTGTCAGTTTCCCGGCGCGAGTCAAAATAGGTTGAGATTCTCTATTCTCTATTCAAATATTCAGACCATATGGGCTCTGCTCACGTCTGTCAGTCTCAAGCCGTCCTCAGACGCTATTCTTCAACTACAGTGTTTCTTCTCTTTCTGCCTTTATTGTACTTCAGGTACAGATTATCCCTTGTGAACTCTATGCTGTTATGCAGTTTTACATACTTGAGCCTCTGCTCCTTGTCCTTACCCAGATCCTGAACTTTTAACTTATTACTGTGGCTGATACTAGGGATCAGACCCGGGGCTTTTGCACTCAGTTACAACCTTACCCCTGCATTATAGTTTGAGATAGTCTCATTCACTGCCCAGGCAGGGCAAAATGTGTGACCCCCGTACTGCACCATCCTGGAGTGCGGGGATTACAGGTGGCGCCACCACAACTAGCTTCAAAGTATTAACACCCTTAGAACAGTACATGTTAATACTTTTAAAGGATCTTTCTTTTGTTTATTTGTCAAGCTCAACTGTGATGCCCAGAGAACTCCTTTAGCTTTTTCTCTAAGGCAGAAACCCAGGGGCTAGGTGAGGGGCAGTCACGGCATTTTTGCCCCATATTTCTTCAGCACAGGAGTCTCTCGAGACAGATGTTTCATATTTACATGGATGAAACAATAATACAGAATTTCTGATAAACTTTCAAACTTTTTAATTATGCCCAGACTTGCCATAATGCTCTTGAGAAACTCAAACTGAAGAAAACTAAAAAAGAAGACAAGAAAACGTAAGCTGACTTTTGCAAAATTTTTTAACTTAAAGTTCTGTATAGATACTTCTTATGATGGGTTATGGACTGCTGAACCCACTATAACTGAAAATAGTATTAATTTGAAAATAATGCTGTTGAGGGCCGAGGATATAGCTCAGTGGTTCCGGCACCTGTCTTGCAAGCACAAGGACCCGGGTTTGATCCCAGTAATCACATACAATACTGGGCGTGGAGACTCATGCTCAGCAGCAACCAGTACCACATACCACAGTGCTGGGCATGGTGGCTCACACCTGTCATCCCAGCACTCGGGAGGCAGAGGCAGGAGGATTGGGATGTGAGTTTGAGGCTGAGCTCAGGGCCAGCCTGAACCACAAAGTGAGACCCTGTCTCAAAAAAAACTTAAAAAAAAAAAAAAAGAAAATAATGCTGTGGAAGATATAATGTCAGAAATAAGTTTAGTACATTTAACCTACCAAACTACCCAGGTTAGCCTAAGCTACCTTAATCATCAGGTTCAGCTGGGCAGATAATCTGAGACAAAGTTTAAATTTACTGAACATTCCGTCTAATTTTTAAAATACCTGCAGCCAAAATCCTGTACAACACGGCACTCTAGAGAGGCAGCTGCTTCCCTTCATGACCATGTGGCTGGCTAGGGAGAACATCGAAGTTCAAAGTTAGGAGCATGGTTTGTATTGGGAGCATATCACTTTTACATCATCATATAGTTTTTAAAACTCGGAAATTCAGTAATAGTTATATCAAAAGCCACCTTAGGAAAAACTGACAACGGAAGTTAAGCTCTGGTTACAAAACAGCCACCACCGTGGTGACTGAATCCACTGCACTGTGACCAGTTGTTTCTCCTAGATCTGAGGATGTCCTGAAACTCTAAACTAACTTAAACTTAATGTAGGACTAGCATATTGATCAGTGG
Source organism: Petromus typicus (assembly GCA_004026965.1). NCBI lineage: Eukaryota > Metazoa > Chordata > Mammalia > Rodentia > Petromuridae > Petromus > Petromus typicus. Next base: position 38,022 of record PVIR01009907.1, on the reverse strand, counting down.
CAGAGCAAGGGCTTAGTATGCATAAGGCCCTGGTTTGCCCCCTAGCACTGTTAAAAAAATTACTAGGGCCAGAGATTTAGCTCAATGGTTCTGGTGTCTGCCTTGCAAACACAAGGTCCCAAGTTTGATCCCCAGTAACATATACCACAATGCTAGGCGAGGTGACTCATGGCCATCAGCAATTAGTACCACATACCACAGTGCCACACACCTATAGTCTCAGCACTCAGAAGGCAGAAGCAGGAGGACTGCTCTGAGTTTGAGGTTGAGCTCTGGGCTACATAGTGAGCTCAGGACCAGCCTGAACTGCACAGTGAGACAGTCTCAAAAAAAAAAAAAAATTACTAATACAATATATGTCATGTTAATCAGAAAAAGATTTAAAAGGAAGGTGGGAGAAGAGAATCCTTCTGAAAAGGTAGGAAACAATTTTTTATTCCTAGTTTTAATTTTTATTTATTTATTTTTTTAAAGGTTTTTTTGAGACAGGGTCTCACTTTGTGGTTCAGGCTGGCTCTGAGCTCAGCCTCAAACTCATATCACAGCAATCCTCCTGCCTCTGCCTCCTGAGTGCTGGGATTACAGGTGTGAGGCACCACGCCCGGCACTGTGCTATGTGGTACTGATCGCTGCTGGGCATGAATCTCCACGCCCAGTATTGTCATGTGGTTACTGGGGATCGAACCGAACCCAGGTCCTTGCACTTGCAAGACAAGCGCCGGAACCACTGAGCTATATCCCCAGCCCTTATTTGCTTTTTTTGAGAAAAGGTCTCACTCTGGAGTTTAGGCAGGCCTCAAACTCGCAGCAGTCCTGCCTCAGCCTCAAGAGTGCTGGGATCACAGGTGTGTACCATTATCCCCAACCAACAATAAAAGATATATAAAATTTTGAACCCATTAATGATCACATTTTCCAAATAATCTGCCCAGTTTGTTTTTTTTTTTTTCAATTCCAGGGATCTAGCTCAGGGCCTTAAGCTTGCCAGACAGGCACAGCAGCAGAGCTACACCTCCAGCCCTACTTAACATTTCTAAACAGAGTGAAGAGACACACAGTTCAGATCCTTGCTAGGTATCAGATTGTATTTTATGCCGGCACTTCTCTGTTTTACTTTCTTATCCCTCTGATTTCTGTATTTCAGTAACAAAAGCAATGGACATTTGGCTGAACAAACCAGAAGACAAGGCTCTGATGAAAATGTAAGATTTTAATTTTTTCATAAGCATAAGTGGTAGCTTTAGTAGAAGTATGCTTTTTAAAAGTTCTGATTAAAAAACCCCCACAAAACCTGAAGTGATCCACTTTGTTCAGAGCACTCTGCTTTGGCACATCCACAGAATCTCCCAGCACCGAGTCCCTTACTCATGTGGGATGAAGCAACTGGATTCTCTCAGCCAGACCCTGATCCTGCAGGCACCTGGTGTGATGGGTTCCTCCCACAGGGGTGCTGAGCCCTACTAAGAGAATTATATCATTTGTCTCTCATGCTCATTAATGTGATGAATTATTTTAATGATTTTGTATTTCAAAAGTGACATATATTCAGTGTAAAACTTAAGAAATACACATGTGGGCCGGGGATTTAGCTCAGTGGTTCCAGCAACCGTCTTGCAAACGCAAGGGCTCAGGTTCAATCCCTGGTAACCACATACCACAATACTGGGCATTGAGACTCACCCTGACCAGCAGTCAGTACCACATACCACAGTGCTGGGCGTGGTGGCTCATGCCTGTAATCCCAGTGCTTGGGAGGCAGCGGCAGGAGGATTGCTGTGCATGAGGCTGGCCTGGGCGACCTAGTGAATTCAGGACCAGTCTGAACTACAAAGTGAGACCCTGTCTCAAAAAAAAAAAAAAAAGAAATACACATGTGGAATGTAAAGAATGGAAACCCTAACACTCAATTCAAAGGAAAAACTGCTTTGCTTCTTGGTTATCTTCCTCCTAATTTAAAACAAACCTTGCAAGACAGTAAAGTCCAGAGGCTGCCATAAGCAAGCAGATAATTACTGGAGTGAGGCTTCTGACTGTGAAGAAGTTATCGCAATGGGAAGGCTGAAGGTTAAAAGTCAACTTCATGGGCCGGGGATTTAGCTCAGTGGTTCCGGCGCCTGTCTTGCAAGCGCAAGGGCCTGGGTTTGATTCCCCGGAAACCACATACCATACTGGGTGTGGAGACTCACACCCAGCAGCAACCAGTACCACATACCACAGTGCCGGGCATGGTGGCTCACGCCTGTAATCCCAGCACTCGGGAGGCAGAGGCAGAGGCAGGAGGATTGCTGTTATGTGAGTTCGAAGCTGAGCTTGGGGCCAGCCTGAACTACAAAGTGAGACCCTGTCTCAAAAAACCTAAAAAAAAAATCAACTACATGGCGTTGGACTAGAATAGACACGTGTGCTCATGCATGCACGCACACACACGTTCACCTCTGTCCACTGAGAGGACTAGAAGAATTGGCACACTACTATAGTCACTGGCACACTAGTAATAGCCCAACTATTACCAGACCTTGGCTTCCACAGATTATTCTAACAGGAACCAGGCCTCCTTGAAGATGTCCATAATTCCAGGGTAAGTACAAGATGAGTCTGGAATGTCTTGGAGAACGAGACAATAAAACTATTCAAAGAATGATGGAGACCTGTTAAAGGACACAAGAGTCAGCTAGAGGGGCTCCAACTAGCCACATCTGAGATTTATAATGAGTTATAATGAGATGAGGAATGAGACAGTCACATGTATCTCCACAAATACTTAATTACAAAAAGAAAAGCAGTAACGTGAGGGTAAAGTCGGACTCACAACACCTTAACTAAAGTGACTACATCAGGACTGAATCAAATTTAACAAACACACCTGTGACATCCCTCTCTAAAATGCATAACCTGAATCTAATCACAAAATTTCACACAAAACTAAACAGGACATTCCACAAAATAACCGACCTATATTCTTGAAAGGTCTCGAGGTCATAAAACAGAGGAACTATTCCAGATTGAAATTAAAATGACAAGTAAGTAGAGAAGGGAGCGGAATGAAAAAATGAGAATTAAGATGTATCTCATAGAGAGCCAGCGATTTAACTCAGTGGTTCAGGCATCTACTTGGCAAGGCAAGGTCCCAAGTTCAATCCCGGCACCACATACCATGTGCTGGGCATGGTGGTCAACGCCTGCAATCTCAGGACTTAAGAGGCAGAGGCAGGAGGACCACTGTGAGTTCCAGGCCAGCCTGGGCCACATAGTGAGCTCAGGGCCAGCCTCAACTACAAAGCGTAAACCTGTTTCAAAAAAAAAAAAGATAAATCACATACAGGTACAAATTCTCAATGAAAAACGTGATCATAATGTATACCTAAAAAGTACCAATCAACTCAATGAAGGGGAAAAAAATAAAATGACAAATACAGAATCCTTGACTAGATCCTTTTAAAGAGCATCATTAGGACATCATTAGGACAACTAGTAAACTTGAATAAGACCCTAAATAAGACCCTGCATATTATTATATAATCAATATTAATTTTCTGATAATTATAAAATAATGTAGGAAATATATACTGCAGTATTAAGGAGTGATGGAGCACTCGTGTTGGTTACTTACTCAAAAAGTTTCAAGGAAAAAAAGCAGCTGTTCTTACAACTTTTCCCTTTGACTAAGAGTTTCTTCTTAAAATCTATTAATTCAGTAGACCATTCCTGAAATAAAACATGATGTGACATACTGTGTATGACAAATTTTACCTAATGTTCAACATGAGGCTTATCCAAGTAAAATTTGTATTGAAGAGGAAATGACATGCAACATCATATAACAAAATAGCATCTAAAATATAATTCAGGAATTTCTTGAGAATGGGGACACACACCTGTAATCTAGCACTGAGGAGGCTGAAACAGGAAGATCACCATGAGTCTAAAGGCAACCTGGCAAAACACTTTAAAAAGAGGCTAAACATGCATAAACTCAAAGAATTGTTTTTCTGAGGATTCTGCTACAAGATGAGTTTGAACCAAGCAACTAGAGAAACCTTAGAAAAAGGGTGAGCAGGGCTGGGGATTTAGCTCAGTGGTTCTGGCGCCTGCCTTGCAAGCACAAAGTATCCCTAGTTTGATCCAGTAACCACAAACAATACCAGGTGTGGTGACTCGCCCATCAGCAATCAGTACCACAGAACACATATTCAGGTGTGGTGACTCACACCTGTGATCGCAGCACTCAGGAGGCAGAGGCAGGAGGACTGCTCTGAGTTCAGGTTCAGCCTCAACTATAAAGCAAGACTCTGTCTAAAAACCACCCCCTCAAAAAAAGAATTAGAAGCTAATGCTTACTGATCATAGGAAGGAACTAAAACAAGAAAGAGAAGATCAAGGTATAGAAGATGAGTAAGACTGGGCATGGTAGCGCATGCCTATCTATAATCCTAGCACTCTGGGAGGATAAAGACCTCAAATCTAAGTCCATCCTGGGCAACTTGAAGAGTGAGACACTATCTCAAAGTAAAAAATGTAAAATAAAATAAAATGGAGCCACATTGTCTTTTAAAGACAGCGTCTCACTTTGTAGTTCAGGCTGGCCCTGAACTCACTATGTAGCCCAGGCTGGCCTCAAACTCGAGGCACTCCTCCTCCCTCTTCCTCCCGAGTGCTAGGGTGACAGGCGTGAGCCATCATGCCCAGCATTGTGTTATGAGGTACTGGGGATCAAACTTGGAACCCTGCACTTGCCAGGCAGACACTGGAACTACTGAGCTAAATCCCTGGCCCATACAAAAACAATGTTTAATGCTGAGGATGCAGCTCAGTATCAAGGCTCCAGGTTTAATGCCCAGTAGTAACACATACGGGCCAGAAATGTAGCTTAGTGGCACTGCACAAGCCTTGCAAGGGCAAAGTCTTGAGTTCTATCCCTGACACTGAGAGGAAATAAAGAAACAACAAAAACCAAAAAAAATTAACCTATATACATCATATATATATATGTAATTTTATCTATCAGATAGATATATAGATAGATAAGATTCTTAAAAGGTAAAAGTAGTAATAGAGAACAGAAAACAAAACACATGCTGTAAGACTTAAAAATGTGGGTCGGGAATTTAGCTCAGTGGTTCCGGCACCTGTCCTACAAGCGCAAGGACCCAGGTTCGATCCCTGGTAGCCACATACAATACTGAGTGTGGAGACTCACCCCAGCAGCAACCAGTACCACATACCACAGTGCCAGGCGTGGTGGTTCACACCTGTAATCCCAGCACTTGGGAGGCAGAGGCAGGAGGATTGCTGTGATATGAGTTTGAGGCTGAGCTCAGGGCCAGCCTGAACTACAAAGCGAGACCTTGTCTCAAAAAACCTAAAAAAAAAAAAAAAAAAAAGACTTAAAAATGTAACAAAAGATACACCATATATAAACTTAATTTACTTAAAAAGTTACTTTCCAGGTTGAATCACAAATCAAATCCAGTTGTATTATATTTTAAAATCTATTCTTAAGGTGATTTAGAAATGTTAAATACAAGAAATTTCAGGGGTTGTAACTTAATATTAAGTTGAAGTGGAAACTAAGGCAAAAAGCTCTGAATTATGTGAAGAGAAGGCTAAAGTGGATTGTATTTCATTTTGTCTTATTGATAGAAGGACTTGCTATTCCAGGGTGGCCTTGAACTTGCAGCAACTCTCCTGCCTTAGCCTCCTTGAAATTGCAGACATGTGCCACCACAGCCTCCAAACTACAATTTTAAAAGTTATAAACACATGGGCTGAGGATTGAGCTCAGTGGTTCCAGTGCCTGCCACAGAAGTGCTAGGTCCCAAGCTTGATGCCTGGGACCAAAAACAAATGATAGTAAACAGTTATAAACATCTAAGAACAGATGAAGAAAAATAAAAGGATAAAGCAAACCAAAACAATGAAATGAATAAAGTGATGTTACAATTATATATTAAGTTTTGTATTCTCAGAAGATATACTTCAGAGCTGGCGATGTAACTCAATGACACTGTACCTGCTTGGCAAGTGCAAGGTCCTGAGTTTGATGACCAATATCAGGGAAAAAAAACCCAAAATAGACTTCATTTACAAAACTTACTGATGTAAGTTAATCCGTTGGGCCATAAACCTCAATAACTTCTAAAAAATGAAAATTAATTTAAACAGTAAAAATATGAAACAATAATAAAATTTAAGCATGAGAAAATTATGGTTGAGTGTGGTGATATATTTCAGCAATCCTAGCACTCTGGGAAGCAAAGTCAAGAGGACACAAATTCAAGCCCACACTGGACATCTCCATGAGACCCTGTCTCTAAATAAATAAGGGGATGCTCTGATCGAAACACTTAACACTCTCTTAAATAATGTTTGAATGGAAGAGGATATACAAAATGAAATCATAAAATTCCTGGAAAACAATATAAGAAAAATATTATGACATTATTTAGGGGATAAAGAATACCATGAGAAATTGTCTTAAATTTATCAATTGAAAAAAATAAAAATAGATTAATTTTATCCAAGAATGGTAAATATAGAGAACAGAAAATAAATGAATAAATATAAAAGTAGAATTCAGCTATAAACAAAAAATGTACAAAATATAAAAGGCTGGTTCTCTCAAAGTATCAGTAGAACCACTGGAATAAAGGTTAAAAACATACACATACAACATAAATTACAATAGGGAAATAAAAGGATTAAAAGATACCACTAAGACTTTCGTATAACTCTACAAGTAACACTTTAACTTTTATGAAAATAATATGTCAAAATGGAGCCAGAAATTTAGCTCAATGATTCTGCTGCCTGCCTAGCAGGTGCAAGGTCAATAGTTTGACACCCAGTACCAAAAATAGGGAGAACATTGAGCCAAATGGGATAAAAGGCCTAAATTTATTCTGTGAAAAAAATTTTGTCATCAAAGACCCATCTCCAAAATCAGTTTCACAAAATTATTTTACAAGATTTATAAGGAACAAATAATTTCAAGTTTTGTAAGCCACATACTTGTCTTCTAAACAGGAGATTCGAAGAGCTAAGCAAATGAAAAAATGGAAAGAGAAGCTTGAGAGAAAGTATTATTCTACAAAAATGCAAGATGACAACCAGCCTGTCACTCAACAAGAATTTCATGAGTAAGCATTTGTTGTAACCATGAAATGGGGATGGAGGGCACAAGTTACTTTTTTTTTTGAGACAGGGTCTCGCCTTGTAGTTCAGGCTGGCCCTGAGCTCAGCCTCCAACTCACATCACAGCAACCCCCCTGCCTCTGCCTCCCGAGTGCTGGGATTACAGGTGTGAGCTGCCACCCCTCCCCACACACTGTGGTACGTGGTATGCGGTATGTGGTACTGATTGCTGCTGGGGTGAGTCTCCACGCCAAGTATTGTATGTGGTTACCAAGGGATCAAACCAGGACTCTCTGTGCTTGCAAGACAGGCACCGGAACCACTGAGCTAAATCCACAGCCCCACAAGTTACATTTTTTACTGACAGATAGACCCTTACTCTACTGAGATGCCACTTTTTGTTCTACTTTCTATCCAATTTTAAAATTAAACCACACCGCTCCATTTGCTTAGATTTTTTAACCCTAGATTTCTAAATAGAAGCTGCCATTTATATATGATATGCACAGCAGATTCTCTTATCCACACAGCTTTGAAATGTCAGAGCTACAACCAGCCACATAAAAGCACATTTTAGGAGCTTATCATACTATCCTCCCTTAAACACACTAATAACCTTCTATCTTTATATACTAAGCTGTATTAAGGACTCATTCTCCAACAACTTCTAAATTATCTTCTAGGCTCTTTTTATATGCTGTAGAACTGGAGAAAGAATTACACTGCACCAACTTAAAACTAAACCAAGTAATGAGGAAGTTTTCGGCTCTATGATACTAAGACAGAGGAGGTAAGAATCTGTGAGGCAATCACGGAATATGTTCACAAGGATTTATTAATGTATCACCTAAATCTTTCTCTATTTCGCACTCACTATTAAGAGCATTAAGACAGATAGGCAAGGTGGTTTGTCTGTAATCCTAGCATTCTGGGTGTGGCAGAATCACAAATTCCAGCCAAGCATGGCTCAAAACATCAGCTCAAAACAAAAGGGGCACTGGGTGTAGTGGTGTACACCTATAATCCCAGCATTTGGGAGGCTGAGGCAAGAACATTGCCAAGGGTTTGGGACAGCCCAGACTACAGAGAGAGTTCAAAGGCCAGCCTGAATACTAAGATTCGGGAGGTGGGGGGACCTGGAGATACAGGGTAATGAAAAGGCCCTGGGTTCTTTAATTCCCTGGTACTGCTAAAAAATCTTATTGCAAGGAAAACAAAACATTGTATCACCTCTCATCAAAGTCTCACCAAGGTTAACTACAACAATCAGCTGATTTCCAGGAATGACGCACCAGATGGAATCTGCATTCTATGCATGTAGGGAGGGTAGCTCAGAGGTAGAGCTTGCCAAGAACGCACAAAGCTCTTTGTTTGATCCTTAGCACTACTACAAAAAATAGTCCTCAATGTCCTCCACAAAAAAAAAGCTCCAATTCACACATTACAATGTACCCTGCTGTATACATACTAGTACACACATTTCACTTCTGATGTGAAAAATATTCTAATGTGAGTATAAAATGCTTTATTTCATACAACAGATCTCTTAATAGTTTATCAAGTGTGTGAAGAAAAGTTCTGAGTATAACAAATGATGGTGCTCTCCAACGCCATGTTCTGACTCCCTCTAGCCACGGATAAGCGAATGACGGCTTACTATAACCATGATAGAAGACCTGAGTAAAAGAATCTCCCTCCAATCTTCAGAATTTGAAGTCTCCTGGAAAAAAGCCAGTGTAAAATATACAAGTAAACATAAAAATTTCACTAAGATTTTCAAACTGGCAATTCACCTCGTTTCTCAAATAGTGCATTTAAACTTTTCCAAAATAAAGAACAGGGCAGACAAAACAGAGTCATAAGAAATTGCATTTGGGAACTATAAAGGAGGGTGGTGCAAGGGTCCTGTCTGGTTGGTGGAAAAGCTCTTCTAGGACTGGTATTGGGAAACTTTTAATTTTTCTAGGCTACAGAAGCCCCCTTTCAATACCTATATGATCTTTTAGCTCAGCCTGTATCACTGGACCACGGTACTTGTCTTACACATATGACCTCGAGTTTGAAATTTGATCGTCAACTTTCATATTTTGTTCCTGAGACAGGTTCTCACTAGTATCGCCCAAGGCAGGCTGGTTTTCGGCTCCTGGACTCAAGGGATCTACCTGATTGAGCCTCTGGAGTAGTTGAATGCAACAAATAAAATTTTAAATTACTACCCATCTTTTATCAATCCAGACTATTCTCTCAGAGAATATGCATCAAGTTTTCTTAGTAGGACAATTCATCACAACAACAAATGCTGACTCTTTTGTCTGCTGTCTGTCTAGTATCCACAAGGGAAGCGATCATTGGCCTCTCTTTGCCTTACTGTGGCCAGCCAAGTCATGCAGTCATACTGGCATCCCTGAGTGGGGTAATTCCTGCAAGCCTAAAATTAAGAGAAAGAAACATGTGAGGTCTCAACTTTTTTAACACCTACTGGAAAAACATACATTTACAATGACTTACAACACTGAAGTTCTTTTATTACAAAAGTCTATACAATGAAGAGCCAGACACAGCAATGAAATTATATTAGTGGACATATATATCTATATAATATTGGTATATAGATAGGTTTTATTTGTTCCAAAGTAAAATTAGCATAGACTCCCTAATTCTACCACCTACTGCTCAACTATGATAATATAATACTGTCACATAGCATTAAGTGCTGCCATGCCCCATTTACCTATCTACTTACAGCCAAACATTAACATTAAATAACCAACATCGCGAAGTAGCTGTTAACTCTAAAATGAAACCAGTCAGGCCAATGACTTATAAAAATATGGTACTCAAATAGATTTAGCATTATAAAGAAGGAATATATTATTTAAAACATTTAAATAGTGCATCTGGACATTTTTGCATGTGGCATATATAAAACATTCATAAAAAACAATATACAGTGCACATAAAATTAGATGTTACACTCTTATATGTACACCACATGAAGGAGTCAAATCAAAAAGATACATCTTTTGGCATTTTCAATTTTACTTTTCTAGGAATACACTATGAATAACCTTGTTGTATCAAAATGGAACACGCAAAAAGGCTAGATTTTGGGCTTTAATTCCTCCATTACATATTTACTACCACTGGATTGCCCCCCCCCAAAAAAAGGCATCGCACACAGGAGTGAAATGTGAAGTACTAGAAACACTTATTTATTATCAAGCTACTTCCTGTGCTTACTATGTAATAGTGCCAGAAGCCTGAGGTTCATGCTCCCCTCACCTTATTAAATAATGCTGCAAAATTCCATTTTTGCACGAAACAAACTTTTAATATCAGCTAGTTAAGAAAATCATGCATGAGTCGCTGCATGCAAAAACATGTGCACAAAGTGAGGCACTCATCAACCCAAAAGCACCAGGAAAAAAAATCAACACTTAGATTAAGCCTGTTGTGTTGTTAACACAAATGAAGTCATCATTTCACAAAATTGATCAACAGAATGATATCAAGAGTACCTGAAGAAAAGCCATGCAAAGCCAAAGAAAAAAAGATGCTAAGAGTGTACGACAAGGGCATACCACTACACATACTGTAAATGGCTGCTTTAATACAGTGTGAATCAGCAATGTGGTCTCTTTTAGAGGGTATTTTACTGCAAATTTTACTGACTAAAGAGGAAAAGAAAGAAAAGATGCAGCCCCCTGAAGTTTGTGTAAAAACGCAGTGGTATAGTCCTTGTTATGAGCAGATTCTTAAGCATAATGATTACTTCGCCTATTTAGGCTCACTTGATTAAACACAATAACCTGAGCACCACCAGAGTTCCTACATACTGACATGGCTGGAGGTGGGTGGGGGGAGCAGCCCAGAACCCAATCCAGACAAATACATCATCAGCTGATAAACTGTAACTCAGGAACAAACAGTACCTTAAGTCCCATAGGCAGCATGTGGTATGATTCAGTTCTGTGTGATGTGTGGTATATGTCTGCAATAGGCTAAGCAAGGTCACTTTTTGGTCTACCTATTGTTATCTTCATCCAAGAGCTACGTGACCAGTGAACTTCAAAATTTTGTTAATATTTTATCTCTGAGAAGGTGTCACTTTGGGAATTGAACAGAAAAGTGTTTCACAGTAGGACTTGTAACTCAGTTTGCTTTTGGTTTTCTAGGAAAACAACAGTTGCATATGTGCACTTCTATAGGTTTTTCTTTCAAATTTTCAGTCATTCTGTAAGAAAAAGGCAACCGCAGAGTTCAATGTGAAGCTTTTCCTTTCAATTTTCTTCAGTAATGGGGAAAAAAAGATAATTAACAAAAAGCTTGTATTTCCAAAGTTCTTGAAGTTGAAAGGATAAAATTCTAGTCTTTTGCTAAAGGATGTGTTGTGGTACAAGACAATGAAGGAGACTGCATGTTTGCTAAAGGTGAAGAGGACAGTCTGTGGTTAACATGGAACATCATGTACGCTCCCCAGAGGGCCAACTTAACCCTCTCCCCTCACTTGCTCAGTGGCACCACAACCAAGAACAAAATGAAATTCTCGAGTGCCTGACAAAAATGAACTCAAGGACCAGTCAAGTACACATGATGATAATATCAAGGAATACAACTGATTTTATGATGAGTACTTTCAAGAAGCATATTTTATATGGATTTTGAAGAATCTTGTTTACTGATAAGAACTTCAAGAAGCCTGAGCTTGGCTTTTATTTTCTTGTATTCTCTGTATTCCTCAAGCACTGGAACACGATCCTCTTTCTGGGCATTCCTAAGAGAGAAAATAAAATCTGTAACACTCTCTAGAGACCACCTGAAAAATTTGCTTTAATATGAAATACAGTGTTACTAATTATTAATTCAAAAACTTGCTGGACTAATTTTCTTTTTTTCTTTTTTTTTTTTTTTTTTACTTTTTTTTTTTTTTTTAGAGACAGGGTCTCGCTTTGTGGTTCAGGCTGGCCCTGAGCTCAGCCTCAAACTCACATCACAATCCTCCTGCCTCTGCCTCCCGAGTGCTGGGATTACAGGCGTGAGCCACCATGCCCGGCACTGTGGTACTGGTTGCTGCTGGGTGTGGGTCACCACACCCAGTATTGTTATGTGGTAACCGGGGAATCGAACCCAGGTCCTTACGCTTGCGGTACAGGCGCCGGAACCACTGAGCTAACTCCCCGGCCCTGGACTAATTTTCTTATTCCCAATGTTACTCAACTAATTCATCCCCAACGAACATTCCTAAAATACTATACTCTTATCTTTAGAGAGTTTTCTCTAACACGATTAAGTAATGTTAGCCAGGCATGGTGGCTCACGCCTGTAATCCCAGCACTCAGGAGGCAGAGGCAGGAGGACTGCTGTGAATTCAAGACTGGCATGGTCTACACAGTACGCTCAGGGCCAGCCTGAATTACAAAACAAGACCTTGTCTCAAACAAACAAACAAAAAAAAGGTAATGTTATATTTCCTTTATCAATGTGGAAAATCAGAAGCAACCAATTATTTTAATAATACCTTATTGCTAAACCCCGCCAGGTCTGTATCTCTTAAATGCCAGAAAGACACAATTAATGAGTTACTATAATTAGTTAATTGTGGATATAAAATCACCTTGTTTGTAACAAAACAGTAGTTTATTAACTTTATCTTAATGACCAAGGCTATTCAGTTTAATCACTACTTGAAGTACTAAACCTTAATGATAAATGAATGATAAATAAAATTTTCTTCCAATAATATAAAGAATGCTGGGCGTGGTAGAGCACATCTGTAATTCAAATACCTGGGAGGCTAAAGCAAAAGGATTGCTAGAGTTCAGGGCCAGCCTCAACTACTCTGTCTCAAAACCACACCCCAAAATATAAAGAAATTGAAGGCATTAAAAAAATGCATTTTTGCATTTCAGATTTTTTTTTTTTTTTTTTTTTTTAGGTTTTTGGAGACAGGGTCTCGCTTTGTGGTTCAGGCTGGCCCTGAGCTCAGCCTCAAACTCACATCACAATCCTCCTGCCTCTGCCTCCCGAGTGCTGGGATTACAGGCGTGAGCCACCACGCCCGGCACTGTGGTATGTGGTACTGGTTGCTGCTGGGTGTGGGTCTCCA
>PVIR01009907.1:0-17286 GCA_004026965.1 Petromus typicus | reverse complement strand
GAAAGAGAGAAAAAGGATCCTTTTTAATATATGGATTTGTAAGCAATATGTTTCAGGGTCCTACAAAATTTGATCTCCTAAAAATGGAGGTGGCCAGCTCCCTTTGATGGGAATAAATTTATTTGAATAAATTAGGAATATTGGCTGCAGTAAATTACTTAACTTCTTCATGTTCAATATGCTATGGGACTACTTTCTTCTACCTAAAGGGTTTGAAATGAAGACTAAATTTTATATATATATATGCCTACTCCATACACAGCAAACATACATAACTGTTATTTTACTTACACTATTTCACACATTTCACACAGCCTGTAAAAACATACTCCACAGACATGCACAGGTTTATAACTCAATCTGCCTCCTAGGCTATTAAGAAAATCTTGCAGGAATATAAAAGAAAGATTCTAGGAAAAGCTCTACAATAAAAGTTTAGCAATGTCAGTTTGTGACTTTTAAATTTCTCTAAGACCTGTTCCCTTTCATTTGTGTTGGATATTCTTTTATAGAAATATAAATATCTTTCAGAATTCTAAATGATACACTAGGCAGAAATCCCCAAATTTATTTATCCATGGACCCTTTCCCATTATGCCACAGGATCACTTATTACCATTTCAATGAACAAATATTCCTTAAGTGCATCAAATTCTTCTTATTTCTAGAAATGCCAACACTCCTTAACTGCATCAAATTCTTATTTCTAGAACTGGCAACACTCCCCCCTTTCTCTCACCAGAGTGAAATAAAAGATTTTTTAAAATTCATTGGACAGTATCTTCCTGTAACAAGTATTACTTTATATATTATGCAGTAAAGGAGAGCTTAACTGTAGACTGTGGTATAAGGTACTGATTGCTGGTGGGCCCGAGTCACCATGCCCAGCATTGTTCTATGTGTTTACAGGGGGTTGAATTAGAGAACTTGCACTTGCAAGGCAGGTGCCAGAACCACTGAGCTAAATCCCTAGCCCTCAAATTGATATTTTTTAACAGACACAATCATATCTATGCACATCGTAGGGTTGCTGAAAGGAATAGTGGCAGAATGTATATAATGTAATCTGTCAATGTCTGGCATAAGCTAAGCACTCAGTATATGTAACTATCAGATTTACAGTTAGGTCTGTTTCAAGCTCTTACATACTCATCTTGCCAACTGCCAATCATGTAAAAGAACCAGTCAGTACTCTAGCATTTTTGTTTCAGTGACACTCACTGCCTCAAAGATTTGGCACATGCCTTTTTTTTTTTTTTTTTTAAGGTTTTTTGAGACAGGGTCTCGCTTTGTGATTCAGGCTGGCCCTGAGATCAGCCTCAAACTCACTTCACAGCAATCCTCCTACCTCTGCCTCACGAGTGCTGGGATGGCAGGCGTGAGCCACCACGCCTGGCACTGTGGTATGTGGTACTAGTTGCTGCTGGGTGTGAGTCTCCACACCCAGTATGGTATGTGGTTACCGGGGATCGAACCTGGGTCCTTGCGCTTGCAAGACAGGCGCCAGAACCACTGAGCTATATCCCCAGCCCCTGGCACACACTTTTTGTATGTTGAGAAAATACATTTCTGCATCTGCAAACTTGGTGGGGCAGGCCAGTCACATTTCCTACATATCTCTATCCTGCAATAGTAACCATTTTGTTTCGGGGATTTTAAATTGTTTTTGTTTTTTTGTGGTACCAGGGATTGAACTTGCACCCTTGGGTTGCAAGATAGGTGTAGCACCACTTGAACTAAATCTCCAGCCTGGTTACAGGGATTTTAAAGGCTCACGTTGGCCAAAATCTTAGTCCAACATTACCTTGACATCTTCTGGAAGACATCTCTCAACACGTTTTTCCTTCAGTTTTTTCAAAATAAATTCAAGGGTTGCTTCCTTAGACGGTTTTTTCTCCTTCTGAATTGTTCTGGATTCATCCTCACTTGCTTCACCTTCGTGGTCTAGAGAAGAGCCAAAACTTTTTGGAAGAGTGTTACTTCGTGGACGAGGCTGAGGTACAAACTCTCCATCAGAGCTTTTAGTCTTTGCATCTAGATTTCAGGAAAAAGAAGATTAGTAACAGTAACTTCAGCCAGTATGTATTAACAGTACCACAGGCTCGAGTATTTTTAAGTCATATAAAACATTTAAATTATAGACAGAGCAAGACAGCTATTCTATTCAGTCAATAATCATGGAATAACACCTACAAAAGAAAGCACAGATTAGCCCTGGGGTACAGCAGTAAACAAAGCAGGCATCTGTCCTGTTCTCACGCAGCATACAGTCAAGGGTGGAAAACCAACAATCAAATAATCAGATACATAAATGAAATAATCTCAAACTATACTAAATGCTGTAAAGATTCACTGTGTCCATAAGATGGAGTAACTATGCTAGAAGTATACTTTGTGGCAAGCAACTTCATCAGGTGGGACTGACAAGGACTTCTAGTGTCATCCTACCTGAGTACAGAATGATAAGGAGTGACCTAGCATTTTCCCCGACTGAGATATCCAATTGAGGCAAAATCCTGAAGCTTTATATGTTTGAGGAACAGAAAATGAGAGACTAAAGTAAGGATGGAGTGGGCCTTAAAAGGCCTTGAAAACCAGGGTGAGAGAGTCTGGGAAATGGGGCCATCGTGCTCCGCTTGCATGGTCTCCTCCTGCCCTTAGGTTGCAAGGGAGGCTTCTTTTCCCACTTTCACTGGGCCCAAACTTCCTCTGCAGATTTTTTTTTTTTTGGGGGGGGGGTTGAGACAGGGTCTCGCTTCGTAGTTCAGGCTGGCCCTAAGCGCAGCCTCAAACTCACATCACAGCAGTCCTCCTGCCTCTGCCTCCCAAGTGCTGGGATTACAGGCATGAGCCACCATGCCCGGCACTGTGCTATGTGGTACTGGTTGCTGCTGGGCATGAGTGTCCACGCTCAGTACTGTATATGGTCACCGGGGATCGAACATAGGTCCTTGCACTTGCAAGACAGGCGCCGGAACCACTGAGCTAAATCCCCGGCCCTCTGCAGATTATTTCTTTCCTTATATTCAATAAAATTTTGCTACCATTCAAAAGAAAAAAAAGTATGGAAACTGGAAAGGGAAGCTTTAACAAGAGTAAGAGAATTCTTTAGAAGATGAGTCTAAGCTGTGTGTGGTGACACATTTGTGATCCCAGCACTCAGAAGGCTGAGGCACGAGGATTAATGTGCCTCTGAAGTGAACCTGTGCTACACAATGAGTTTAAAACTGGTCTGTACTACATAGAATGACTGTCTCAAAAAACAAAAAAAAAAAAAAAAAGGAAATTCTCAGATGAACTAATTAGGAAGTTAATGTTAATGATAACTGATGCTTGAAAACTGACATAAACAAGGAAATGCTTAACAGAATTGCAAGAGAAAATAATCTAAAAGGGTTAAAGAAATTCTCTTAACCATAAGAACACAAATCTTACAATGGGAGTATCTGAGTAGTTGATACTGAAGAGATACTAAAAGTTTGATTGAATAAATTCAAACGAATACACCAAAATGTGACCCAAATTCTAAAGCTATGCTTGGCACAGGTAACTATTAAAAGCAATAATTATCAAAAAGATATTCTCTGGGCCGCGGATTTAGCTCAGTGGTTACAGCACCTGCCTTGCAAGTACAAGGGCCTGGGTTCGATCCCCAGTAATCACATACAACAATGCCAGGTGTGCAGACTCAAGCCCACCGGCAATCAGTACCACATATCACAGTGGAAGGCGAGGTAGCTCACACCTGTAATCCCAGCACTCAGGAGGCAGAGGCAGGAGGATTGCTGTGATGTGAGTTTGAGGCTGAGCTCAGGGCCACCCTGAACTACAAAAGTGAGACCCTGTCTCTAAAAATAAATAAATAAATAAATAAACTTCTACATGTGTTCAAAAATATACTTCAAAAACTACTACACTAAGCAATGGGCTGACATTCAGAAGTTCAATACCTAGTTTATGATTCAAGACTTAAAACTTAGTCTTTGTAATGTCAACAATTCACAATAACTATTCTTCCCCACCCCACCTCCACGCCAGGCACAGGGCTTTATACATACTAAACATATGCTCTACCCTTGTGCTACGCCCTCAGATTCTGACTACATATTCTTAGTCTCAGATAAGAGACTCAACAAAAATGTTAATGAAATATTTACCCCAAGCCAAAATTATGTAATATCTGGAATATATTTCAGACCACCTATCAATATTCATTTACCTATGAGCATAAACGATCTAGGGCACCTGCCAAAAAATATAAATACAAACCAAGGGAAAGACATATGAAAATATGTAGCACAGCATTACAAACTTTTCATTTCTTAGTATGCTGTGCCGTTCTTGACTAGTAGAAGAGCAAAAGGAAACTTCTGTGTTTTGTTTTTTTTTTTGAGACAGGATCTTGCTTTGTAGTTCAGGCTGGCCCTGAGCTCACTATGAAGCCCAGGCCAGTCTTGAATTCATAGCAATCCTCTTGCCTCTGCCTCTTGAGTGCTGGGATTTTAAGTTGTGAGCCACCGTGCCCAGCACTGTGATGTGTGATACTGATTGCTGGGTTTACCAGCATTGTGGTATGTGGTACCAGGGATCAAACCAGGGACCTTGTGCTTGCCAGGCAGATATGGGAACCACTGAGCTTCTGTTTGTTTGTTGAGACAGGGTCTCACGATAGAGTTCCAGCTGTCCTTGAATTTGCAGCAATCCTCCTGCCTCAGCCTCCCAATAGCTGGAATTACAGGAATGTGCCACTAAGGCCGGCCAAAACGAAACTTTATTTTTGCCCAAACTTAGAAGCAATTTTAAGCCAATAAAACTTCTACTGTTACTAATTTTAAAATTTATCAAAAATCATAACTATAATTCTCAGAGATTATGTGAAGAACGTTATAAAAATACATTACAAAGAAATACATCTATTATTTCTCATACCTTTAATTTGTTTTCGCAGTTTGGTAAGCTCTGTCATCCATTTTAATACCTTTGGGTTGGCTGCAATATCACTGTAGGAAGGCTAAAATATTATGAAATAGAATCAGTGACAGAGTTATGGTAAGCAATGGTTATTGTACGCAGACAGTACTGTATGATTCTCAAAGTATAGATTCAAGCTTTGTTTTGAATAGGCAGAATATTAAGAAAAAGCTCTCCCCCAGTAAGGTCAGAAAACTAGCAAGTCTGAACATGGGCCTTTTGTCTTCAAGTACAGGACTCTGTACTTCACACAGTCTAATTAGTAAAATACATTTTCTTTCTTTCTCATACTCCTTCCTTTCCTTCTTCCCTATTCTCCTTGGTACCTATTATCTTTGGCAGAGCAGAGAAATAGCAGGAGCGGTATTTGTCAATGAAAATTGCTCAGTGCTTTAAGACTCTTACAACTACCTTGTTAATGGTGCAAAGGGAGGAACAGTGGCCTAGAAATGCAGAGACTAAGGATGTCTGTTGTTCGACATACAGGATCACTCTTTCTCTGGGCATCTCAGATTTGTTAGCGTCCTCAAGAAAGAGCTGAATTAATGCTCTCCAAAGACTCCCTTCCCACTTCTAATATCAGACCTAGCTTAATTTGGGCAATGTTACAAATTTACCTTGCTATTCTTTTCCCTTTCAAACTGCTCTTCAAATTGTCTGATTTTTTTCTGAAGTTTCTTGACCAACTGATACGGTGTTCTGTCTTCTCTTTTTTCATCTTTTGAACTAAAAGATGATCTTCGAATCCTGAATTAAAATAACAGGCCAACAATATGTGTTAATATCACATCTCTGGTTACGCATGGTAGCGCACACCTGTAATCCTAGCAGTCAAGAAGCTAAGGCAAGAGGATCTCACAAGTTTGAGACCAGCCTAGGGTTACACAGTAATTCCATGGCCAGCTTGAACTAAATTGGGAGGCACTGTCTCCAAAACAAAAAATAAAAAACAAAAATCCCCCACAAAAACAACAAAAAAATTAAACAACTTTCTCTTCTTAATGCCCCAATACAACATTATCATCAGTGAAGTATAGTACCTTGAAACTGAAATTAATGCCCTACCACTGAAAGACAGCGAGTAAAAAAAAAAATCACATTGTTACAGACTACAAAATTAACACAAGTGGTAACGAAAATAATTCAAAATCACTTAAAAATTTGTTTGGACAAAGGCAGCAAAGAAACACATCAAGCATATCTGAGCTCTTCTATATCTTTAAACTGCATAAAAGTTTTAAAATCAGAATCTATTTTAAGACCTGAGTACATAATACAAGTCACCTCATTTTTTTTTTTTTTTTAAGCTTTTCTGAGATAGGGTCTTGCTTTGTGGTTCGGGCTGGCCCTGAGCTCAGCCTCAAACTCACATCACAGCGATTCTCCTGCCTCTGCCCACCCCCCGCCACCCCAAGTGCTGGGATTACAGGCATGAGCCACCACGCCCGGCACTGTGGTATGTGGTACTGGTCGCTGCTGGGGTGAGTGTCCACGCCCAGTATTGTTATGTGGTTACTGGGGATCGAACCCAGGTCCTTGCACTTGCAAGACAGGCACCGGAACGACTGAGCTTTATCCCCGGCCCTCATGGTTTTTTTTGAGACAGGGTCTTGCTTTGTAGTTCAGGCTGGCCCTGAGCTCAGCCTCAAACTCACATCACAGCAATCCTACCTCTTCCTCCCAACTGCTGGGATTACAGGCGTGAGCCACCATGATGGCATTGTGGTATGTGGTTACCAGGGGATCGAACCCAGGCCCTTGTGCTTGCAAGACAGGTCCTGGAACCACTGAGCTAAATCCCTGGCCCTGTTGTTTTTATTTTACCTCTTGTTAAGTACATAAAAATCATATACCTAGCATACGAAAGTGCTTTAGATGAGGAATTCAGCATTTCTGGATCATGTAGGAAACGCTGGCTTTGCCCGAAATCTAAACTGCGATGTGACAATACTGGAATACAGTCCTCTTCCAGGGGATGGTGATTCATTCTTCCAGCTTGTGGAGATAGCTGAGCTTCTCCAGACTCAGAGTCTTCCTGCCAAGACTTAAACGCAGGAAATGGCTCTGTAAACAAACACACAGAACAGTACCGTGGGTTTCCGGATTCTACATAGGCAAAGAGTTACAAAATATCAGCCATATGTTCTTTAAATCCTATCTTTATGTGGTGGTTCATGGATTTGTCACATATTTTTTGAAAGCAAAAAGATATTAGGATCTTTATAGTCATCAAAATATTGTAAATTATTCAAGCCTCTTTTATTTTTAGAGAATTCTATTTTCATATAAGCAAAGATAACCTCAAATTTCTGAACTCAGTGGCAAAGCAAGAAAAGACACTGTCAAGCTCTTTAAAAGATAATTCTAAAGATGTTATTTAATCTAATTCTAACTTAATATTCTGAAGATGTTATAAAGGGAAACATTTTTCTTTTTTTTTAATACATAAAGGAGAGACCTCTCCATTTGTGTTAGGTTCTCTAAAGGAAAACTACTTTTTAAGCAGAATACAGTGTCAATTTAGAAAGACTCAAAAGTCCTTAGTAATTTAACTGTAAAGTCAAACGCTTCCAGGTGAATAGTGTCCCTCACAATCAGGTGGATATGGTTTAATGTGTACACTATTCTCCATGCTACTCAGAACACAAAAATGGAGCAGTAGGGGATTTAGTTC
This sequence comes from Petromus typicus, assembly GCA_004026965.1. Classification (NCBI taxonomy): domain Eukaryota; kingdom Metazoa; phylum Chordata; class Mammalia; order Rodentia; family Petromuridae; genus Petromus; species Petromus typicus. Next base: position 9,641 of record PVIR01009907.1, on the reverse strand, counting down.
AGTGGTTCTAGTGCCTGTCTCATAAGCGCAAGGTGTTGAGTTCAATCCCTGGTACCAGAAAAAATAAATTTTAAAAAGAGTATGTTAAAAACAAAAATGGAACATTCTGACTCCAGAATTCTAACATTTCCAAAGGAGGATTTAAGTCACTGTTAGCACTTGGCTTCTATCATTAAACTGGTGGTTATCTTCAGTTACAGGAATCTTATATATAATATATTATATACTGGGGATACAGTACTGGAGATTGAACTCAGGACCTTATACTTGCGAGGCAAGCCCAGTACCACTGAGCTTGTATTGCATTTTAAAAACACAATAGTATAATTGAGACAAACCTTAACAGCACTTAGTGTTAAGCACATTTATTCAGGGGGAGTTGGCCTGTATGCTTTCAAATGAAACCATGTTAATGAAACTGATACTGTTTCACAAATTAGAGTTTATTATATACAGAACACATACAGATCGTATACTCAATCCATAAATATACTCCACATACAAAACTAAGTGCAACTGGAGTTCAAGGTCGGGGGGGGGACACAGAAATCCCAAAATACTTTCCTATTTACTCATTAGTTTTATTTATAACTAAAATTTAAAATTTTGATGCCATTATCTTATTACTAACAACAGCAAAAATAAAAAATGGCTTTACAGCGTCAAAATTCTAAAGTGATTTTTTTTTTCTTATAATAGTTAAGGCTGCTGCTTTAGTAATTTAACTCAAAGCATTAGCAATTTAAAGCATTACCTTTTTCCAGGGGGTAAGGATAAAATTTAGTTTTTGAAGCCTATGTTAATCTGATAACTAAAAATTAGGTACAAAGCGTGCAATCCCACAGTAAACCCAGCAATAAAGTGATTTCAAAGCAACCCTTGTACCTGTGTCCCAGCAAATAAGTAATGGGTAATGAACATTTATGATAAACCTCCTATTTTAAGGAAATAACAAAAACTTTTTTTTATTCTGGGTATCATTTACAACCCAAACATTTTCCTACAATTTGGGGACAGCAGGAGAAGGGCTAATAAACAAAGTGAACCATAAAAAGGTAAGAAAACTGAACTATGGTGAACCATACTTACCCTCCCCATCTCTCTGCAGATGCATTGTTTTGAAATCAATGAGGGGAAAAGTGATAGGGCATGACGCTAATAAAATGGAAAAAAATGGCAAAAAATACTAAAGTGAACACACAGCACAGTCAGAACAAACCATACACATAACACAAAGCCAAAGATACCAAAAACATTTCCCTAAAGCCAGTTAGGCATTCTGCTCTAAAACTTTATTTCAAGAAATTACTACTAACCGAACTAACAAACACAAACATACATTTCCATTTCAGCAAGTAAGGCAAGAAAAAAGAAAGTAGTGCTATTTTATTAAATCTCAAACATAAGACTTTGGAAACTCTTAACCACGTACTATTTGAAGTTTTTCAATATAATTGACTTGACAAAAAAAATAATAATAACTCCCTTGGTTTGTACTGTGAAAAGATACTACTATTATATCTCATCCTACAGTTAAGAGAGAATTTGAAGGAAAGGTGGTTTGCTCTTCCACTAAAACCCAAGACATTTTGACAGCAGCTACAAATGCATACTGGTGGTAGTCACATGCTACTAAAGCTGTCTTCTGTTGATCACCCCCTGAAGAAAAGTGGAAAAATAAAATCACACTGGGCAATAGTGAGTTGTTCCTTGATTATCATCCCCAGTACTAAGAGTCACAGCAAACAAAATGTTCGCAGCCTGGCATGGTGGCACAGGCCTGCAATCCCTGCACATTGAGAGGCTGAGGTAGGAGGATTGTGAATTCAAGCTCAGCCTGGTTATTTTAGCAAATGATGAGACTCTTTTTTTACTGTAAAAAAAATTTTTTTAAGGGCTGAGGATGTAGCTTAGTGTGAAGGTCTGGGTTCAATCCCTAGTTCTGCCAAAACATTTAAATATTTAAAAAATAAATCTCTAACTCCAAAATATCAAAAGTAATCTGTCTTCTTAAAAGACTTTAAGTTTAGAATATCTTAACATCTAACTGTGGAAAATCAATGTTCATACTGATGACAAAATTGGAAGGAATAACATGGTCTACTGACACCCACTAACATAAGCAAACAGGGCCTCTAACTGGGAAATTCACTCAGCCCTCTACTGCCAGTGGCTCTCTGAAGGTCACTGGGCTCTATCACTGCCCTGGAAAAGCCAGCAGGAGGACTTGTCATGAGTAATGGGTCAGGTGGATAATTGGAGAGCTCAGGCAGGGATCAATAGTCTACAATTAACTTCCTTTCCCTATAGCAAAGTATAGGAGTTAAAATCCAGAGGGGGGAAAAAGCCCAATGTTCCTTTTAGGAAGCCTCCAGAAAGCTGAAGCTAGACACACACTGCCCAATTTCCTCAGGCAATCAAAAACAACTGTACTACTCTGTTTATCAGACCCCCCAAGCCAAAGATCATAAATTATTATTTATCTTCATCTTCTAAGCAGAATAGCAAAAGTGCTTTATCAGCAAAACAACTTCATCTTTCAGAGATGCCTTTCCTACCAGGGATCCAAGGGTTGTTCTGTTAACCACTACTCCTTTTCAATGACTATGGCTCAAAAAAAATAACTGAAAAGGTTATTTGGACCTTACTGTCACCAGTATGTTTACATATTCTAAACCTGAGGAGCTTTTGCATATATTCCGAAAGTCTTAAATAACCACCCCCCCAAAAGCAAATAAAAGATAACTTCCTAGCTGGGCATGGTGGTACAAATCTGTAGTATCTTCTACTTGGGAGGCTGAGGCAGGAGGTTTTCAAGTTTAAGGTCAAACTGGGGAACTTAGTGAGAAGAGAAAGAAGAGAAGTAAAAAGAGAAAAGGGGAAGGGACAGGAAAGGAGGCACAGGGAAGGGAGGGGAGGGGAACATGAAGAAAAGGAGAGAGTAAAAGAGAACAAAAGACAGATGGAAAAACTAAAGGGGGAAAGAGGTGAAGGGAAGGGGAAGGAATAGATAGAAAGGGGAGAGAAAGGGGAAGGGAAAGAGAGGAGCAAAGGAAGAGAAAGAGAAAGAAAAAGAAAAAGGGAAGGGAGGAAGAATGAAGGAGAACGAAAAGGCAGGAAAGGCAGAAAAAGACAACTTCCTGATGCACTTTAAGTTAAGATGCACAATTTGCCAGTGCACATGCCCAACACCTAGGCCCAGAATGAGGCAGGAAGGAGGAGCCAATAAAGATCGGTACAGACGCGACTTAAGAGATTTTTCAAATATATATATATTCTCAGTCTCTGATCAGCAAGTAGACTTATGAAGGAAGTCCATCAGCCCTGAAATTCTGGTTAATGCTAAAACCCAGAGATCTACATCCACATGAGTACACAAAACTCGGTTTAAGATGCTTGCGCTGTCTCATTTTTTATCTAGAGAAAAGTACATGATAGAGAAACTCTTGATTCCAAACCTGTTACTCAGTATTTTCCTCCTCCTCCTCCTCCTCCTCCAACACTTTACTTCAAACTTTATAAAAACACAGCAAATTTCAAAGAATTTTACAGTGAGCACCCACATACCAATCATCTAGTAACAATTTATCAACACTGCTTTGTAACATCTACCTCATTAACCGTATCTTCTTTTTCTGGCTTTCAAAATGAACTGCAGATGTTTATTTCCTCATACACCCTTCAGCGTACAAGTCATTCATCACTGTTTGGCTATTTTGATTCTCTTCATGTAAAAAGAAAACTTTATGTACAATGAAATGCAAACATCTTAAGCATACATTTACTGAGTTTTGAGAAATGGAAATATTCATGTAAAATTTAAACATCTTTCTTTTGTTAGGGTCACCACCTAATACTTTTGTCTAATCCAATGAGAGGAAAAATGATATAGTATCTATTTATAAGTGTCCCTGAAGATCATTTTTATAAAAAAGAGTTCCTGGTATTTCTAAGAAAAGGTGCTATATTGTTACAGGCCACTTGTTTAAAATATTTAAAATCCTCAAGCCCTAGCACACTGAATTTTCAAAGACTGGGAGACAGCATCTGCCCCAACCATTAACAAACCCCTATCCTAGGTGTTTAATCTGAACATCTATTCTCAAAGACAATGGATCGGACAGGCAAGTTCCAGTTCATATGTGATGCCGTCCCGTAATCTCCCTAGTGTATCAGAGCAAAGACATTCACTCACTCACTCGTATGAAAGGAAGAACAGAAGATTAAGACAAATATGATTGTCCAGAAAAGGACATAAGTCTTTAGCACTTCTTTGTAAAATTTTAGTTACAAATAAGTGTATCAGGAAAATGCTGTGTGGTAAAATTACCTTCCCATTTGTCAACATCAGAAGCATTCTTCAGGTCTAAATGTGGAACTTGGATACATGCTGCTTCCCCTTGAACACCAACACTTTGACCTCCAGGCGCTTCTGATTCAGTGTTGGCATTCAAGTCACAAATCTTGCTACTAGATTCCTATATTTAAAAATATAAAATATTTCACAACCATGAAGCTTTTCACACTCGGTTAAAGACAATTAGCACTTATTCTTGTTGGGGGTGGGGAACGGCGGTGACTAGGATTGAGCCTAGGGCCTCATGAATGATACACACACTACCCCCAACTGTATCCTCAGGCATTTTTAAATTAGTGTATGTTTGTGGCATATGATACATACACGCACTGTGGGTAACTGATATATATATATATATATATATATATATATATATATATATATATATATATATATATATATATATGACATGTCCTAATTCCTTTCTACATCTCCATCTCTATCACTTGCCCCCTACCACTGCCTGCCATCTCTTAGTCCCCTTCCCATTTGCAAAATACGTGTCTTCCTGTTTCCTAACATCTAGCCTTTATTTTAACTCGGCCTCCCAAGTCCTGGGATTGCAGGTATATGCCACCATACTCAGCTAAACCTGCAGTTTTACAATATGTCTTACTGGGAGACAAAGCTAAAACTCATATTTATAAAAGTACTTTCATAACCAAAAAGCCTGCAACAAAAAGTGGCAAATTAAGCTGGTTCTTAACAATAAAACATTTGATGAGAATGTATCAACAGCTCCTTTAAATATATCCAATTCAAGAGTTAAAGGCCAGATATAATACTAATATTTAAACTTAGACAATTTTTTTTTTTGAGACAAGGTTTAATTGTGTAGTTTAGGCTGGCCTTGGATTCACTATGTAGCCCAGGGTAGCCTCAAACTTGTGACAATCCTGCCTTAGCCTCCCAAGTGCCCTGCAGCTGGGCAGTTTTTTTTTTTTTTTTTTTTTTTTAGGTTTTTGGAGACAGGGTCTCGCTTTGTGGTTCAGGCTGGCCCTGAGCTCAGCCTCCAACTCACATCATAATCCTCCTGCCTCTGCCTCCCGAGTGCTGGGATGACAGGCGTGAGCCACCACGCCCGGCACTGTGGTATGTGGTACTGGTTGCTGCTGGGTGTGGGTCTCCACACCCAGTATTGTTATGTGGTTACCAGGGAATCGAACCCGGGCCCTTGCGCTTTCGAGACAGGCGCCGGAACCACTGAGCTAACTCCCCGGCCCCTGGGCAGGTTTTTAAAGAACCATAAAATGAATAGTTCTTACCAGAACCAAATGCGACAATTTATCACTCTCAAATACCAAATATTCTTTCCTAAAAACACAAGTAAAGTTATTAGTGTGTTGAAAATACAAAGGCTAGTACTATCATATATTTCTTTCTAGATTCCTTTCTTCCTCAATACAGATAGCATTTAAAATGTGGATGGAGAAAACAACTGGGCTTATGCCCCTTCTTTGGAGCCCTATATCTGAAAATCACAATACTGAAAAGATCCACAGAATCACTTCAGATGTAGAAAAATTAAGCAATGCCCCTATTCCCAACACAAACCATCTCCAAAATAAACTTCTATAAAGAAAATTAAATTCTACAATAACCAAATATATGAATGTTTAATGGAAAAGATTTTATAAAATGTTTAGTTTTAATCAAATTATTTCTCCTAATTTTTAAAGATTGTTTTAAAAGTATATCTATGCTTTTTATTTTAAATGTTTTATCAAATTGTTTTAAACAATCTGTTTATGTTTTACAATTATATCTGATTTAACTATTATCAAAAGTCACTTTTAAAACTCCTCAAAATCTAACAGTAACACTTAACCAATAAGAGACAGTGAAAAATATACAATGAAAAATATACAATGTAGACATAATCACTGTACAAATGCAAAAACATTCAGTTCTACATATTTACCTAAGAAATCTTAAAAGTGTTACTAAACTTTAAAGAAAAAAAAAAGTAACATTAAAAAGGTATTCCCCCAGAAAAACAAATTCTTATTAGGGACAAGTGTGATAGTAAACTGTCACAGATGACCTGTATGTTTTTGATCAGTCAGTAAATCATCCGCTATTACACAACAGTTTATAAATATGCCTACTTTGAAAAAGTTCTCCCCCTCCCCCCAAAATTTCCAAATTTTGGCAATTTATAATAAACTCTAGAAACTTTTCTAACAGGTCATGGTAAGAATACAAACTCAAAAGAGAGGGTTACACATGGCAAATAATCTCTCACACATATCACTGTGTTCTCTCTGAGCAGCCCTCACAAACTCAAGGCCTTTCCTCTCTGCCTGAGATAGATGAATAAAGCCTACACTACCAGACTAAAAACCCTAATCACTTAAACTTGAAAAACATGACTCTTAAACATGCAAAATGAAATCTATCTAACCAAGGTACTTTTGGATCTAAAAACAAATTTGCTAACCTAAACAAAAGGTGAAGAGCAAAGAGCTTTTTCCAAAAAGATTGAGTCCTCACTAAATGGATCCTTATTGTTCTATCAAATCCAGATGTCATCATTCTGGGGATGCCTGTTAATGCTGTTTATCTTACATCTTCAGCCCATAGCTCCAAAACTCCCTGGGCTGGAAGAGGATCATTTCTGCCTCCTGAAAGGAAGCACAAGGATCTGCTGTAAGCAGGAAATCTGTGGACCCTTCAGAGTATGGGACACTCCAGAGACACGGCTCCAAAGAACTTACTTACCCTCAGACAGTAAGTTTCCTACTCATAAGTAAGAGAAGCAATGGCATTAACAAAGTTTATCCTACTCAGCAGACAATCAGCAAATTAAGTCATTTTGGATGTCTCAATATTTATAAGTAAGTTTGTAATTAGTAATGCATTTTCAGAATATCAACTGATCTTTCCTAAGAAAGCTATAATTCACCTTGACAATATCTGAAAGAACAATGCAAATAATAACAAGACCCAAATCCTATCCAATGACTCAGTGTAGGAAGCCTGTACTCAAAAAGATTCTACTTACTGATACGATGTATATGATTGAAATCTCACTACTTCAAGTATATATCTCTCTCCCTGTATCACAGATGGGCAGGTAAGTAAAAAAGTACCCACTAGTATTAAGACTGTACTGGAACACATACCAGGGATTGAACCCAGGACATTTGACTGAGCTACACATCCCCGGCCTTTAGTTTTTAAGCAAGGGTCTCGCTAATTGGCCCAGGACGAGCTAGAACTTGCACTCTTCCTGCTTCAGCCTCCCAGAGCACTGGGATTATAGTCACAGACCACCACTTCTGGCTTATAATCTTGGGTTATGTAGCCATAGTTCCAAGACTTCACTGATACGTATACACAGACTATCACTAAATTCCCACTAGTTCTATAAATTAACTAAAAAGTATTAGGTGTCCCCAAGAAGGATGTTTTTCTCCTGTGTGTTTTCCTGTCTGTTTTAAGCAGTGTAACTGCAAATCTGTGGACTCAGTAAGCTTTATGCCTGTCATTAAAGTAAAATGTGTGAACAAATTTTTAGGTGTGACCTACACTGTATTATAATGGGTAGATTCATCTAAAACTTTCACTCTATGATCTGTGAAGTGCTCCAATTCTCAAAGTGATTTGTTAGCTACAAGAGAAACGCTTACCTCTCAGGACAGCCATCTTTACCGTCACCATGGTCACTGCATGGCTCCAACAGCACCCCTACAGACTGACAAAATAACCATGACCATTAACGGAGCTCCCGACACTCACAAAGAAAGCCGCCAATATACACTTAGATACTAGGCTGCAGGTTGGTGAACACCTCTCCCTTAGGTACCATTTATAACAGTCTGTAGGAATTGGCATCTCTTTGTGTAGAGAGTAACTTATCTTCTTTCAAAATCTGAATCACTTAAGTACTGCAGAAACCCTGCATTTTTTCTATCCGATTAAGTTACAAGAGAACCATTAGAATTCTCCTTTCTTAGAATTCTCCTTTCTTAGAATTCTTTCCTTCAAAAATGAGGGTCTTCTGAGCCTACTTAAATACTATAGCTTGCTTTGCCCAAGACACATAGGTGGAGACTTCCTAGCAGGAAAGAATAGACCGAGAGAGCTTCACCAGCTTTCTTTATTATATACAATGTTTTCCACACAGGAGATTCTTGTGACCCTCAAATGATAGCCTTCTTCTTCCTCTTGGATGCCTGCTAGTTTCCCAAATACTCCTGAACTCCACTTTGAAAAAAGAGTGATTCCAGGAGTTTCTCAGTGCTTGCACTATAGGAATAATTCTAACTTTTAAAGAGCACCACCAATGAAAGTACCCTAGAGTGAATAAATTTTATGGAAAATTTATTGATAAGTTTAAGTATATTGATGTGGTTCTAATTAGGGTACTCGGCCAGGCATGATGGTACACGTCTGTAATCCCAGCGCTGAGGAAGCTAAAGCAGGAAGACTGCCACAACTTTGAGGCCAATTTGGGCTATATAGTGAGCTCAGGGCCAGCCTAAACTACAAAGCCAAGGCCCTGTCTCAAAAAAAAAAAAAAAATTAATTAGGGGCCGGGAATTTAGCTCAGGGGTTCCGGTGCCTGTCTTGCAAGCACAAGGACCCAGGTTCGATCCCCAGTAACCACATACAATACTGGATGTGGAGACTCATGCCCAGCAGGAATCAGTACCACATACCACAGTGCCGGGCGTGGTGGCTCACGCCTGTAATCCCAGCACTCGGGAGGCAGAGGCAGGAGGATTGCTGTGATGTGAGTTTGAGGCTGAGCTCAGGGCCAGCCTGAACCACAAAAGCAAGACCCTGTCTCAAAAAAAAAAAAAAAATTTAATTATTTAACTGACCTTCATTATAGTTTCAACTTCCAAGTTGATCCAAATTACTATGCGACTTATTAAGAATCTCCTGAGCTCAGTCTTTTTGTATCAGACAAACTTTAAATATTTTCTATGGAAACCAGCAGCACTTTAAAAAAAAATCCTCATTTGTAGTGGGGCGCCCGTAATCTCAACTACTAGGAAGGTTGAGGCAGAAAGGTCACCAGTTAAAAGCCAATATGGGCAGGGCCGGGGAATTAGCTCAGTGGTTCCGGCGCCTGTATTGCAAGCGCAAGGACCCGAGTTCGATTCCCCGGTAACCACATAACAATACTGGGTGTGGAGACCCATACCCAGCAGCAACCAGTACCACATACCACAGTGCCGGGCGTGGTGGCTCACGCCTGTAATCCCAGCACTCGGGAGGCAGAGGCAGGAGGATTGTGATGTGAGTTTGAGGCTGAGCTCAGGGCCAGCCTGAA
>PVIR01009906.1:0-51776 GCA_004026965.1 Petromus typicus | reverse complement strand
ACGTGGTGAGATAGATCCTTCATAAATGGGAAAAATGGAGAAGGTGAGGTAAAGGAGATGAAAACAATGTTTAAAAGTATTTTATTTATGTATCAATTCCCCATTAGGAATGTAAACACTATGCACCACCAATGTGTACTATTAAAAGATTACATCATGCTGTTTTAGGGACTAAAACTGTACCCCAAATGAGACTAGAGTCAGTTTTTCAGTAGTAGAAGTTTCTTAGCAATAGAACAGAAATGAAAAATTTGTTAGAATTAGAGTAGTGAGAGGAGAAGGATTCGCAAGAATAACTCAAGAGAAATTCAGGAGTAGTGTCTTCTTTGAACAATCAAATGTTTTCTCTTGCCTCATTACTTACCCTACCTCCCTTTTCTTCTTTGAATATTCTCTATTTCACAGTATCTATCATACAGGAGTGTTATCATGATATGTTTATAAAAGGTACCAAAAAGTCATTTTTTAAAAAGAGCAGTTTCTTTATATCTGAATTTTCAGATGTGTACTAAATGTTTGAGAAATGCTTCCGATAAGCAGAGTGCAAGTACTACTAGCAAAGAAAAGACACTGAAGTCTAACCTATGATTCCTTTATTTCGCAAAGAAAAATTTAAATATTTGAAAAAGAATGAAAAGCTACTTATTGAATATTTTTTTAAAAAAATTTAGGCACGAAAAGTGAGTACTAGATCTTCAGCACTGAATGACATGACAAGGTCAATGGGTTACTGTCAAAAAGTATCTGATAACAAGAGCTGGAATATCTCTGTGATAATGAATCATTGTCATCAAAAGAATCAAAGTAATATTTATGAAATATAACACTGAACTTATTGAACTTATGGTCTATAATATTGAATATATGGTATGTGGTTTTTCAGAAACTTATGGTTTAATTTCCTATGATTTTAAAATTTGAGCAAGAGTTTTGAAATCCTACAATGCTGATTTACCAAGAGCAGGAATATGTATCCAACACAGAAGGCCTCATAAGCCCAAGTAGGTGTTGGAGTCACAATTGTGAGGAAGCACTACAGACAAACCCTAAACAAGAAATGCAGTGGCGTTTCCATTAATGCATGAAAGACGCTCAATTCTAACAGAAGGTACCATGCTTCTCAACACTTAGCACTCTCAAATTTCAAAAACACCGAAGTTGATATTTTAATTGACCTCAGTTTCTGTCTACTAAGTAGAAATTCTCCTTCTTGCTGCTTTTTCTTAGTATATTAACACAAAGGAAGCCAAGAATTGTATGTTAAAATGATCTTGAGACATAAATCCCATAGTCTCAGTTTTCCGTTCAGTGTGCTCAAAGATAAATTAGAAATATTTCAAATCACATAAAGTGTAAGTCATTTCAAGGTATAACTGCATCTATTTCACTCTTTGGAAAGGATGTTTTGCTTAAAATAAATGAATGTTTCAACATGAAATCATACAGATGGACTATGAAATATGTTGTTCCTCTCTACAAATTCTACCTGAGTTTGACAGCAGCAGAGTTATTGATTAGATATCATCAGTACTGAAATATACAGAGAGAACATAATTTCATTTTATGGGATGTTATGCTGCTAGATAGAATTCATTTTGTGGAATGGCTATATCCAGGCCTTTCATTATAGCCATTTTGAAAAATTTTGTTTTACATTGGAATAATATTTTCTTACACCACATTGGTTTTCTAATGGCTTATCATTTGTAAATAATTTAACAGTGACCTATTTTATGTGCTGCAGTATCAGGCACTCCACAAAATATATCAAATCTATTCAGGTATGTATTTAATCTCCACACTTGAGAGATAGTTTTTCTTATAGATGTCTGCATTCTGAAACCCAGAACTTAGTAATTTAAGAATTTTATATCATTTGGCTTTATTTGTAATTGAGCTCAAAACAGGATCAGTGTTAATATTTTGTTGTATTTATTCATGCCCAGCCCTCTGTCATGATGACCTGAAGTACAATATTTGCTTGGTCCTTAGTCCTTGTCAGACACTTTCTCATTTATTAACTTTCTAATGTAAGAATGAAAAAGATGTGGTCTCATGTACCAGGTCGTAAACTATTCGGACCCGCCCAACTCAAGGGAGAAAGAATGTAAACTTTTTTACTTTCATCGAAAGGAAATACCCCAATGTTCTTGAGGGAAAAAAAACCGACACTGTCCAAGAGGCTGAAGATCTCAGTCTTCACTTATACAGAGAACTTCAACAGGCTGGGCCTTGTCAGATCCTGATGCCTAAAATACATAATGCTCTTTGACTATTTTTAAATTTTTTAAAAAGTTTTTCATTCACTAGAGGATGTGATCATGCAAATTCTTAGGATAATTTTATTTATTTACTTTTAGCTTTTTTTGAGACAGGGTCTTGCTTTGTAGTTCAGGCTGGCCCTGAGCTCAGCCTCAAACTCACATCACAGCAGTCCTCTTGCCTCTGCCACCCGAGTTCTGGGATTACAGGTGTGAGCCACCACACCCGGCCCTGTGGTATGTGGTACTGGTTGCTGCTGAGCGTGAGTCTCCACACCCAGTACTGTATGTGGTTACCGGGGATTGAACCCATGCCCTTGCGCTTGGAAGACAGGCGCCGGAACCACTAAGCTAAATCCCCAGCCTAGGGATAACATTGTTTAAAAATTAAATCTTCCATGTAAAATTTAAAAGTTAGAAACAATTTGTATCTTAAAGCTCATAACATTCTTAGATAAATGATTGGTCATACAAAGTGGAATTTTGTTGTGTTTATTTTGTTTCCTATATGGAAAATATTATCTATGCATGTTTTAAAATGCTAGTTATGTTAGTAAAGGTACTTTTATGATGTTATAATGATAAATAACTGCCATTCTACAATTTTCCAAATACATGTACTATGTGTACTGAGTGAACCCTAAAATAAAATATGTAAATTGGGAGATTGTGTTGTATTAATGCAAGTTTAGTCACTAAAATGAGTGCAAAATGCTGGTGGAGAATATGAAAATGGAGAAGGCTGTTTAAAGGGCAGGTAAATATGTGTATAGATACAGATATATAGATATATATGTGTGCATATATATAGATAGACAGAGATATATAGATATATAAATAATATATATTCATATATACCCCAGATCCTAGACATCCTCTTGCTTTGTCTATCCTCTTGCTAATAGCCTCTTCTCATCTCCACACTTCCCTGTACCAAGTGTGCACACACATGCACACACACACACACACACACACACACACCCTTTCTGCTTGTTGGCAGGCTGTTTTTAAGACTAACATAATGATTACTGAAGCAGCCACCCTTTACCTTAAAGTAAATGTTCTGAAATATATTTTCTTACATATTGAGAAAATAAGATCACATAGAGCTACTTATTTTGTTGATAAAAAGGTATTAATTTCCTATGAGAAAACATCATTAAAATATCCTTAGATATGCATATACACATATTTTTTTAAATGCTCTTTCTCTTACATTTATTATAAGTGCAAAAAAAATACATTTCAGCAATTCTTTCTTCTGTTTACATGAGTTCTTTAAAGAAATATCATGGCAAGAAAATAAAAAGAACTGCTTAAAGAACTGCTTATTCCATTTTAAAGGATAGTTCTTCCTTTCAAAAACTATAAAGCAGAAATATTTTAAAAGTAACTACATCTGGTTATTTGTATAGTAACTTTAAAAATATATGCTAAATATAATGTATTGTTTAATCACAAAGTAAATATGGCCACAAATACTACCTGTCTCATTCCTTTCAACTCTTGTGTCTAAGTATTTGGCATGAAAATTCAATACATAAGTATTAAGATTGAAAGTGCACTCAAGATAGATAAGTTACCTGCCAGGAGTCAGAACATGGTGAGCAACCAAAGGTGGATTTGTCGTTGATGCTGCAAATTAAGTCTTGATGTTAGAATAAACTATTATTTTTACCTAAATACACTACACATCAACCTAGTTCTATCTGCAGCAGTCTGGCAGCTTTGCCCTGGCATTTGAAGCCATAGTTTGGTAAAATTACACTTAAAGTATAACACAAAGCTTTCTGGTAATTTTCCCCAGCCTTTCACTCACAATGTTAGTTTCCCATATAGTAACAGTATGGGGATCTCCCAATCCAAGAGCATGTACCACACATGCTTCACGTTGGGAGTCTTGTAATTGATGAAGGTCTAGGACCACGTGATACATTCTTTGCCATGGCTAAGTTATCTGTTGAACATAATAAGCCAATAAAAATATATTGTAGATTTATCTGTCTTGAACTGTCTACAGCCGGAGCATAAGCTATTAAGAACTTGCTTTTCTGTCTCTTTATTTCTCATTACTTGACATAATAAAGAAAATGAAATATATTGAGTGGACACCTGACTGTTTTTTCTCCTCTCTTTCTTTTTCAATTTCTTCTGTAAAATGGGGAAAAATGAAAGCTCAATAAATATAGCTGAGGGAATGAAGCCTGTGTTGTTGCTACACTGCACATATTCCTACAGCCTTCTAAATCGTAAAATGTTAACAGCAAAACTAAATCTTGACATGTTGATAGCTAAAACCATACTGCAATATGGCACATCAATTGCCTGTTATGTTTTTGAGAACCAAGAAATATTCTCTTCTGTACCATTATCATAAATCATGCTGGTTAGAACATTTTAATTCTCCAGGTGTTTTTGTTGTTGTTTTGTGTTTTGTTTTTTCAGATGGTGCATTCATTGATGTCAGTTTGGATAGGGGTAGGGATGTCAGATAAAGTGTATATTTTTGTGCTGTTCTACACACAAATCAAATTCAATAACCTTATCAGATGAACATTTTACTTTAACCAAAATAATAATCTGTCATATGACTTTAAACAGTTCTTTCCTTTCCATATTTCAAAAGAACAATATAGTGCTATAAGTGCCACAGCCAGCTTGTTTTTTTTTAATGACTAATATTTGAAGATTTCCATCATCTGATAGCTTTTCCCAGATGTGAATTTTATCACAAAGGTGAGCAAGGAAAAATACTAACTTTTATGAAATATTAGTGCGCTGTATATCATTTTTAAAGCATTGAAGAACAGGAAAAATACTGGATATAATATTTGTTCTCAGGAGACAGATATCAATTACATATAATTGACAACTTTCCTGCTCTTCATGTTTGGAAAGCTGAACGTGGTACCTAGAGCAAACAAGGTCAAGACCTCAGCATCCTCTCCGCTAACCACGAGTGGTTGATCCTGTTCAAAGCTGCTTTATCCTCTCATGGTGATGAATATTTTAATCTTTACATGTGGCAGCAGCCCATGTTTGGAAGCCTTTCATTTTGAAAATGAACAGAACTCTGAAAACCTCATGAGTTCAACTAGGGTGATCAGACTGAATTTGTCTCTCATGAGATTGCTTTTATAGGTTACACCCATCCACTGAATCCTGTCTCTTTATTCCTTGCTGTCCCTTGGTGTCCCTCTGCCCCCTCCAGGACTCTTATTTTCTCACAGCCTCCTCCTTCTAACAGATTGTCTTGGGATACCAGAACATTTTGTTGTGGGTTTTACTATAATGTAAGCTATTAATGCACAATTATATTCAAGTGATCATAGATCACTAAAACTCAGTCGGAGGTTTTAATCTTTTCCTTATGCAAGCTTAGATGTAGAAATACAAAGGAGGGTAGAGTCATTTCCATCAAAGAACTTGCAATCTTTAGTTACATACAGTTACGCAAATATTCAAAATTCATGGAAATTAACACAAATTCCAAGGAAAGTGCAAAAATGTAACAGTAAGTGGGAAAAAATGAGAATTAAGTTGTGTCTTATACTGGTACAAATCCCCATTATGGAGTGCAATCATGATGTGTATATTTAATGTACCAATAAAGATAATTAAAAAAAATGTAACAGTAAGATGTGGAAATAAAATAGCATCTGAAGGTTCAGGAACCTAGTATGGAAGATATTGAAATGGGAGCTATATTTTTCTTTTTAAAAGTAACTTTAATTTTGATCATGTATGTATAAAAAGACAATTAATTACCTGTAATGCAGGTTTTTTTCTTCAAATTGTTACTGGAATTAATTTTCTTTTACATATATTTAGACAGAATAAACTGAATATTATACATTTCAGTTCTGATATGTCCACTTTTTTTTCAAAACAACACTGAAAATCCAAAGTAAAACAAGTTTTATTCTGTAAAATTAAAAATTTAGATCTGATAAAGGGGTTTGAAAATTCTAGTTAAGTTTTTAATTCACCCAGCAAGTCTAAATATATTCCACTGAGATAAAGACAGAGTCTCCAGTACCTCTAGTTTGTTTATGTGCTTAATGGAATTGATTGAATTAATGGAATTAATCTGAATTCAGACATTGTTTCTCTGATGTGAGAAACTAAAAGTATAAATAAGGACCAGAATGTATAATAAAATTGAGAAATGAGATGAAAATGTTCAAATGGGAAGAGGAACAAGGGAGAGGGGAGAGGGAAAAGAAGGAAAGGAAAAATTAAGAAGAGAACAGAAGTAACAAATATAAAGTAGGGGAAGAAGGGTTGAAATGAGGGGAAAAGGTTGGAGAAAAGAAGAATAACCATGGTATGTTGTGGACAAATACAAATTTCCTGTGATGAATGTTATAATTATTTGTATCTAAAATGCATCAATTAAATTAATAAAAGTTGATCTTTGACATTAAAGTTGAGAGTCAGCAAGGAATTTCCAGTAGAGGCAACATGAATGAATGCACATAAATTTATTAGAGTACTGTTCAACAAAGTAAAAACAGTGAAATTCTGAAACATGGAGATACAGGACCAGGCAGCAGAAAGACTACTAGGAAAGAATGTTAGAATTATACCATAATATAAAAATGGATAGCCACAGGATGTATTACTGTTCAGTGTGTACAGACAACCACGGAAGATTAAGTGAAGAACTATAAAGAAGATTTTGGTATGTTACCACATAGACAATGCAATCTGTCATAAAAGATTGGCAGAGGCCGTACAAGATGCACAACACCTCCTCCTACATCCATGCAGAGAACTGAGCTCCAAGAGTCACCCTAATCTGAAAAATAAGGAATACTTTCTAGCGTTACAATGTCTCAATAACTGATCTAAATAACACGTCACCACATATCTACTTCATATGACAACTAACACTATTTGTTGACGTATTCCTAGGCTGTTTCAAGGTGTGATTTCCACATTACATCTCTATTGGAGTAAAAGTAAAACCTATCATCTAATAACAAGATATAACTCACAGATACTATAATTTATGTGTTTAATATTTAAAATTAAATGTTTTTCATTATATTCACAAAATTCTTTCACTATTATTCTAAGCAATGAGATATCATTTTCATCAAACAAACAGAAAAAGAGAAACTACACATTATCTATTCTACCTCGGTAGCCTAGACAAGCATTATTTTCCTTCTGTATGAAATATATTATTCTGGGCACCATTTAAATGGAATCAGATGTTGTAATTTGAGATGGGTTTGTTTTATTTAGTATAATTTATTCAAGACATTCACACTGCAGTATTATTCCTTCCATTCCAGATAGTATCTTATTGTACCATAAACTATATTTTACTTACCTACCTATCAGTTAGAAAACATCTGGGTCATTTCCACTTTCAGGTTAAGTAATGCTACTATTTCTGTCCAAGATTTTGTGTGTGTGCCTCGTAATTTATGTTAACAATATGCTATTCAATGGAAACATTTTGACAACTCGTACAGATTCTGGGCACCGAATAATTAAGATCAACAAAGTCTATTTCTCTGCCTCTCCCGATAAAACACTGGATATAAGGGATCAACTAAGCTTTTGTGCTTAGTAGCACCTTGTGCTGTTACACATCGGTGTGAGACAATTAAGTATTGTCCACAAGGTGACAGTGAGAGAAGACAATTACAAACTCATGCATGACACCTCGAGAATTGTTTTCTATGCTCTTATTCTTTTAGTATTCTAATCTATATTCTTCAATTATAATAAATCAAAAACATAAGTATGATAGCTTTTCTGAGTTCTGGAATCCTCTTAGGAGAATATGAACACCATAGCTCTATAGCCTAAAGCAATGTCCTTCCCAGTTTTCTAATTGTGAGAATTATTTTATAAATTTCAGATTCAAGACCTCTGGCAGATGTGTTGAGAATATTTTCTCACATTCTATGAGTTGTTTTTTCACTTTTTTAACATGTCCTTCTGAGCAAAAACATTTTTAAATTTTGATGCAATCTATTTATTTATTTTTCTCATTTATGGATTCTATGTTCTATCTTAACAGGTTTCCCTAACCTTAGATCACAAAAATTTACTTCAGAAATTTACTCCTACAGTTTTTGTTGATACATTTAGGCACTGGATTCTTTTTTTATTGTTGTTGTTCATTTTTGTAGCTTATAGAAGGAAAGGTCCAATTTCACTTTATTTTTTAACATGTAGGCACTCAGTGGTATGAGCTCCATTTCTCCAGTCAGATTATTTTGGAACAACTGCTCACACATCTAGTGGATGTAAATGTAGTGATTTATCTCTGGATGCTCATTGTATTTTAGCATTCTGCATCTACATTTAGCTCAGTATCTTACTGTCTGATCACTGTATCTTTAATTGTAATTTGAAATTTGAAATTTGAGTCTTCCAAGTGTCTGTTCTGTACCTTTAGTTATATTGAGTCCTTTGAATTCCAGATGAATACTAGAGCATTTTCACCAAAAAGCAACCTGAAATTTTGATAGGTAGGGATTGCACTGAATCTGCAGATTGATTTACAGAATATTGTCATACTAGCATTCTTATCTTCTAATCATGAAACCAGTTTTAATCATTACCCAGGTCTCATTTTATTACTTTCAATGTTTTGTTGTTTGAGAGCATAAAATTGTACATCTCCTGCAAACAGAATATTCCTAAAGATTGTTTTGGTGTTATTTTTGATGGAATTGTTAACTGTACTTTGGATTATCTGATATCAGTATATACAAATACTATTAATATTTATATTTACTGTGTGCTCTGTAATCTCACTGAGCTCATGTATAGTTCCAGTTTGATTCCTTTTGTCCAATTCCTTAGAATGCTCTACGCAAAATATCTTCAGAGGGAGACAGTTTTATTCTGTCCATTCCAGGCTGACTGTTCTGTATTTCATTATTTTGCCTAACTTTTCTGGAATAACTTTCAGAAAGAGAAGAAAATAGAAGTTTATTTATTGACGTACTTATGGACAGAACAGTTAGATGTTTTCTGTCTTTTCTTAATTTAAATTTGTTTTTGGAACATATTTGCAGTTAGAAGTCTAGAGACTATGAATGCCAGTCATTCCCAAAACCTAGGGTAAAAACACTGACACTTCAATATTGTAAATGATATTTTCTGGGATTTTGTATATGTCTCGTAAAAGGTTGAAGAAATTGAGAGTTCTTATCATGAATATAGGTTGGATATTATCAAATGCTTTCCTGAATAGACTGAGACAGTCTTTATTTTTATGTTTTATTTTCTTTGTATGGTGGAATATATAAACTAATTTTCAGATGTTAAAACAACTTTCAAGTTTGCTGTTTTCTGATTTTTATTTTTGCACTCTTAATTTTTATTACTCCATTGACTTTGCTTCCATTACATTTAGCTTGTTTTTTTTTTCTTTCTTTTTTCAGTAGGTTAAATTTCTGATTTGAAGCTAGTCTTTTCCATTAAAGGATTATATATATTCTGAGAATTATTTAGCTACATCCTACAAACTATGCATTGTTGTGTTTTCACTTCATTCTTCTCAAAATGTGTTTTGATTTCTCTTCTGATTATTTTTTGACCCATGTGTTAAAAAGAAGTATAATATTTAATGTTTTTACATATTTGAGAATTTCCTAATTGTTTTTCAGTTGTGGACTTGCAGTCATTGTGGTAAGAGATTATTCACTGACATATATCAATTCATATATATATGGTTGATTTTAATATATATGTATATATAACAGTAAGGTTAATTTTATCATTTAGAAAATTGTCTGCCTAGACTTTTTATGTACATTTAAGAAGAATATATATTCTGTTATTTTATGGAGTGTTTTGATACCTATCAAGTCCTTTCATTTTCTAATTCTACTGTCTTTTTCAAACATTTCATATTCTTCTTGTCTTTTCTCTAAGCATGCTACTAATTAAAATACTCTAATATAGCCACATATGTATTTAGAGCTAATTAAGATAGAGATGAATTTTTATCTACTTATTACTACTTTTTTCTTTAATTTCCTGTGCATTGACTATGTATTGCTAACTACAAATTTCAATTATTTAATGATTTTTCATTCTTTCCTCAGTTATTGTACTAGTGATATTTCCCAGAATTACAATTTCCAGTACATATTAGCATTTCAGAATTACAGATTTATACTATCTTAGCTCTAAAGTGTAATTAAAATATAGTAAATATTTACATTTCAAACAGTGTACAGTGTTAGACATTTCATCCCCTAAAAATATGTCCCCTCCTTTTAAAGATATTCATTTAATCATGCTTGTCCCTTTCTGTAGCACTTCTGGAAGTTGTCCTTTGTGTCTGTAGTTATACCGTTCTTTCATTTGTTTGCTGTAGGACCGAGTTAGATCCCTAATGGACACACACACTCACAAATGTGCTTTGTGTGTTTCCCTATTTTTAAAAATATTTCTTATTTTTATTAGTACAGATTGTACATCATGACGGCATTCAGCATGGGAGTTGGTGCATGCACATAATAAATTCTCTTTACCTCCTTCTCCTCTCCTACCTCTCCATCTATGGGTTAACTTCTGCTTTGCAAAAGCTCTGTCTCCTGACAGCTGCCTTGATGCTTTGAGCCCATTTCAAACATTAATGTCTCATGATCATTCTAATTTGAAGGAAGAGTCAGAAGCCACATGTGCCAGATCCAGTGAAGAAATAAGTGGATCGAGGACATGCTATAGTGTTCTTGAGAGAGGTAATGTCTGATGCAGAGAATTGTCATGACAGAGTGAAGCCATTTCTCCATTTCTCAGGTCGTTTCCTAAGCATATCATTCCTTAAATACTCTGATAATATGATAATATTATAGTATTCCTGAGTACCAATCTGGAATCACAAAATTCCATCAAGGTAAAAAAAAATCACCTTCATACTTTTTTTTTTTCCCATGAGTAGAACAGAGCGATTTCTAGTGAGGAATTTGAATCTCATCCTCAGATTCATAACCACAGACCCAAGTATCATCTTCCTAATGAAAAGGCTGAAACGTAAAGTGACACAATTGAGAACCTCTAAGAAGATGGTCAAAATTTCATGTCAGTGTATTATTCGTGATCTATAAATTATGACATGTTTTAAAATACTTCTTTCTCAATTTTAGCTCACAGTTAACTGCATTGAACACGTTGAAGCTCTCACACAGTGTTCAGAAGGTCTAATGTGAGGCTCAGTCCTAGAGACCCTGCCTTTACTATCCCTCAAGGGCATTTGGCAGCAGAGTTCCCCACGTTTCATCACATCACTCTATGTTCTTCCCCTATTTGTGTTTTTGTTATATTTATTGTATCTACATGTTAAAGCTCATCAACTCATTGTTATAATTTTATTTTGCATATTTTAACTATACTGTAGCTGAAAGGAATTTGTCATTTCAACATTTTATTTTTCAAATCTGATTTTCTATTCGTTTTGCGAGATTTAAGTACCATCTTGAATATATCATTTTTTAATCTAAGTCTTTATCTGATTTATCATCTTTGCCATTTTCAACAATACACCACACACATATGTACACTTTTAGATACTATAAGCCATAAGATATACTTAGATAGACACTTTTTATAAAATTATTTTGAAGCTGCAAAGACAAACTAAATGTGCATTTATACAGCCTGTTGTAATATAAAATTACTTTGACCTGTACTCTACTCTATTTTGCTTCATGTGATTCTAGAAATACTTAATTTTATCATGAAGTTATTTTAGTATTTTTATATGCTAGGTCTGTTATGAACAAATACTTTCTCTCATTTTAGCTACCTTCACTTCAAAATGTGAATTTACTGAACATGCAATTCTTGATTGAAATTTTCTTTACTTTTAGCAATTAATAAGTCATCAAACTGACTTCTGGAATCCATTAATGTGATAAGAAATCAGTTTCCAATCAGTCTGAATATCTGCACATTTTTAATTATTTATGTTGTTCTACTTTTAGGACACATTTTTCATGTTTGAAGTTCATTGAGAATTTTGGATATGTAAGTTAATAGGTTTATTTAATGTGAGGTGATATCACCATAATTTATTCTCTATCTCTTTTCTTCTCTTAATTCACTGAAATTTAATAGTGTCCCATGTATCCTTAAGGTTCTTTCATTTTTCTTTACTCTTTTTTTTGTTCTTCCTATTATCTAATTTTATTTAATTCATCTTGAAGTTTGTAGATTATTCTAGGCCCAATGCATTTTATTCACTTCTCGGACAATTTTCACTCATATTGCAGTAATTTTTCAGTTCTGAATTTGTCGGTGGTTATTTTTCTCAATATCAACCTCCACATTCACATATTTAATTAGGTGACCTCCTGTAATCATTCTTCGATCTTCTTAAACATGGTTTTATGTCTTTGAAGATGTCTGTAATTGATACTTTGACATCTTTACTCAATAAGACTGTCACATGGTCCCTCTCCTAGGCAGTTTCTGTGGTCCCTTTTATCCTCAATACATAGTTTGGTTTCTCCAGTGTTTCTGCTGTTTCTTACTGGTGTATTTACTTGGTGATTTAACTGGACTTCTCTACTAAACTTTATTCTCATGAAGACCAGCAAGCATGAGCTTCAGTCTCTGGTGGATGTTCTACAGGTGTCCACACAGTTGTCCAAAAGATGGTGGTGTTCTGATGGAGTCATCTCCAGCTCATTGCCTTAATCAGTTGCTTGCATCTCACTTAGTGTTAGTTTTTACTACCAGTTTACTGACCTATTATTTTTAATAATGACATGACATGTAGTGCTCAACATCAGGCCCAATCAAATGTGGGATCTTTTGTAAATTATTATTTCCTGTGAGTCTGAGGGTTGTTTTGAATGTAAGATTTATTTTCTTAGTTTTTTTCTGCTCTCATTGTTAAACTACTGTGCCTTGTCATGGATCTCCCGGACCCTTAACTATTTACTATGAAATACCTCATTTTCAGGAGCAACTTCAGACATGAATACACTCATACTTTATTTCTATCTGCTACTTGAGAAAGACCTCTGTCACTTTCTGTTTCACTTGTCCAGCTCTCTCTTGAAGCCAGTTGTCAGAGTCACTTACTGCCCCAGAGCTGGATGTGAGGCTGCAGCTGGCTTCTGTTTGAGAAATGCCTCTGCTTCGAGAAAGCAACTTGACTAAGGTAGCAATCTCTGACATTCTAGAACCTATGATTTAAACAGAAAGTAGGGCAAAAATGATTGGAATCACTCTTTCTGGTCTCCTGGACTCCTGTTGAGATTGCTTGAGTGAAGGAACTGTTTACAGCACTAAGCTTTCTCAGCACAGCAACAGAGTCCTTCATAAACTCAGCTATGACCATCTTTCCTATCGTAGTATTCTATCACTGAACACAAACTCAGCTCTTTGGACAAGGAGAAGATAGTATTTCCTTACCTCTGAGTTTTCAAGACTACATTATTGATGGTTTCAGTTAAATAAGGTTAGACTGTGGCTCCCAAAGGCTGACATACTAGACGCTTGGACTCTGCTTAGCAATGTGAAGAAGTAGATCCTATAAGAAATGGAGCTTTCCTTTAAATTCATTAGATCATTGGCAATGATGCTCTTGGAAGATACTTGAGTATTTCATGAAGATTCTGTTAGCTCTAATCAGAGTGAGTTGTTATACAAAGACAAATTTTGATAAATCTGTGTATTTCCTGTCTTGTCATAGGACCTCTTTATAAGTGCCTGTGAAATTCTGACACCATCTGTGATAACACCCTCATCAGGAGTACCACAGAGGGAATTGATCCCATTCTGACTCTTATATTGAGTGGGAAATAAACTTCTCTGAATCAAAATAACCTCAGGTTATTTTGTTAAACTAAAAAATAGAAAATAAACTAAAACAACAGAAAAAAATCGAAACATTTATTCTCCAAATTAAATTATTGGATACATATCCAAAAGTACATTTTAATTCATGCTTTTGAATTTGTTGTTAAAATCAGACAAATATTTCTGTTTATACATAAGATATATGTATAATATATATGCCTATTAGTGTGTATAATATATGAACAATGTAGTCAGTGAAAAATTAATACATCTATAGCAATTTTAAAGTCTGAAGGCTGTCTACAAGTTATAGAATAGTTTGTATTTTATAATTTTCATGAGTTTTCATGGAAATACAAATGCAGCTATAGTAGCCCTAATTTTAAGGAGTTGAGAATAACTATAAAGCTGCAATAAGTTTATATGATACAGAAAACTTCATATATAACAATAAAGTGAAATAGGTGATGTAACATATGCACAGAGAAGTGGGCACAGTAGACGAGTCAGTCACACTTTGCAGAGGTAACTCTGCAGACAAGAATGTCTCCCTCATTAACATGATGCATAGTATAGCTTGAAAGGCAGATTGTGAGCTGATTCACCAAAGGGGGCGGGCGAGGTATCTCAGACAGTTAAAGCAACTTAATCAAACAGTGAGTGTCAAGAGAGAGCCTCCTTGGTGTCTTCAGAAAAGTGTGAACAGGAAAGAAAATCAAAGTGATCAACTCATGGTGATGGTGGCAGAATTTTGGCTACAAAGAGAAGCTTGAGGAAAACTGTGAAGAGCCTCGAACAGCACGCTAACAGCTCAGATGGAATTGTTAAATAGTTTTAAATGAGACAGTGCCATCCTGAGAGTTTTGTCTTCATGAGGTAACAGTGCTTCATTTCAAAATAAGTCTATTTCAAACCAACACCATGAGGGGAGCAGAGGAAAAGCAGGAAAGGAAAGACTACAAAACCTCAGGCAGAATATGAAAGTCTCCATTAGTTTAGTGTGGAAACCGAAAGAAGATTACACAGGGGGAATTACTGAAGGGAACAGGACCAGGAACAGCTAGCGATATGTTTTATTTGAATGGCATCCAGTATCCTAAATTGGATGCCTGAATATTACCATAAACAATAAAATTTGATAGTATTATAAATCTAGAGTGGATTATTTAGTTCAAGCACCTTTATTTTTATCTATAAAAGTATCTAGACATTAAATGATTTGTTCAAGGTTTTGCAGCTGCTTGTCTAATACTGGGAGTAACAGAATATGACCCTCATAATTTCTCTTTCAGCACTCTTCCAATATATGATGCTATATTCAGTGTTTTTTCTATTTTCATGCCATAAGAGATGACATAATAGGAAAAAATAGAGGAGTTCCAACTTCCTAACTGTTCCCCAGAAGGACTTGGGTGATATGTATCAAACAATGACAGATTTGCTATTTGAGGATGTGATTTAAAATTTATGAGACAATTACTATGATCAAATCATCTTATTTTTAGGAATAAAAGTTCAAATTTATCCCATTTTGCAGTGTTAAAAAAATGACATTCCTTCAGTATAATATCATTTATCATCATATGTAAAGAAATGATGAAGTTTGATGCTTAATAATGAGGCAGCCCTTATAAAATGTCAGATAAGAAAATTTAGAAATCAAACTGGTTTCAGGAAATTGACTTTGTAAAGCTTTGTGCATATTAAAAAATTTGAAAGGAAAAGAAGGATTTAAAGTAGAAATTTTGGAGAATACAGAGATACATTATTGAATACTCTATGTGTGTCAGTGTGTGTACATGTGAGCTTTCTCTATCCTGAGAGTACATTCCAAAATTAACAGTGAGAAAATTTATGCCATGGATATATCAGAATCAATAATAAAATATACTAGTAATCAGTAATACTGTAACCCACATGCAGTCTTTATAATTCTCTGTAGTTCTCCCATTCGATGGACCTTTGAATACCAAGTTCTTGTTTATTAAAATGTTTCACCAGCTTGGCCAATGAAGCAGAATGGAATTGGCAAGGGAGAATATTTTCAGTATTTTGGGACTTAAAATTAAATGCATTTTTCTGGTAGAAATGTCATTAAAAATGCTTACCCTACTTCATAAAATTTCGACAAATAATTCCTTCCCCTTTTTCTCCAACAAAACTGCTTAGTCTTCTCTCTTCTTATGATTGCAGAATTGATGTGTTCATTCATCTAACCCTAACCACAGGCCTTCCTCTCTGACAATATTTGTCTTTATAGCTACTTTTCCTTGCTCCAAACAAGTAGGTCCTTTTAAGTCAGTCTTTTTCCACAAGCTTCTGTCAGTAAACATATCTTTGAAGCTTGAAATTAGTTCCCTTTTTTTTAAAATTAACCACCCTACAGACACTAGTTCACTATAAAACATTCAGTTACCCTCTGTATCCTTATATTGTGTCCTGCAATTCATTAAGTCCAAAAACATTGAATAATCACAGACATTAATTTCAAATGAGACAAAAACTACTTCTAAAGGTAATGAATTTTGTGCGTTTTGTTCCCCAATTACACGTTAATTCCTTCTGCAGTATTGTCCCATAATTCTGCCCCTGGTATTTCCTCAGCCATAAAATTTAGTGAGAAAGCACAGCATGTCAAGTTCCTGGTGTAGGAGCCTGCTCACTCTAAAGAGTCAGGCTACCTTCAGTGACTACCTTCAGGCTACCTTCTGTGAATGGGGTTATTTGTCTGCAAAAAAATAGTTCTTAATTTGGATAGAGACACTAGAGAGAAATAATGAACAATATTGCTGTACAAGAGAAAGAAAGAAAGAAAGAAAGAAAGAAAGAAAGAAAGAAAGAAAGAAAGAAAGAAAGAAATATCATAATATGGCCCGTGATGAAATTTCCAACCCCACAGGAGCCTCTTGTGAGACAACTTAGCATGCATGGAACCAGATGTTTCTAGAATACCCCTCATCATCACTATTGAAATTAACTGACTTGGAATGGTTTTTAAACTTCATCTCTATCATCACTTGAGTGTATCAAACACATCAAATTTATTTGCATTGCATTTATACTGACCACACAGACACCAATAAATAGCATTGTAAATCCTTTTATACAAAGAACCACTAATACATTAATTATGGCATAAATTCACTTCACAAATATGTACCATATGTCTCATATGGGATAGACTAGTGAAAAATAATTTCCAGAAGGTTTAACAGGTTAAACAAAAACTAAGCTCAAAAAGTTAAATAACTTGCCCAAGGTCACATGGCTCGTAGCTAACTACATGGTCAACTCACAGCAAAGTCCACATGTTTTTAATTCCATTACACTGGCCCCAATGAGCTCCTGGTTTAGAGGAGGAAATGTACAACAAAATAAGTAATTAAAAATACAATACAAAAAGGAGCTCTGCTTAAAGTCTTTTGTAACACCCTTTATGTGTGACTCTCAAAAATAGAAAAAAAATCACTTAAATAATTTTTATCTTTGGATTACTAGACCTGGCCCTAAGGTAGATGACATCTAAGTAGCTCATGAAATTCACTTGTAATGCTATAGGTTGGATGTGAATTTTTGCTGCTGGTAGAAAGTAAAGGCATGTTTGGCCTTATTTGTGATTTTTTAAATAGCTGGTATTTTCACTCAGAAAGTCTCAACATGCACATTTCGAATTAACCCTCTGGCCACTACTGAAGTGAGCAGATAACTATGCTTCTGCCTGCCTGTCTGAGAGGCAGACCCCACAGGTGAATTAATGTACTTAACTCTTTCCAGGCCAGTTTAACACTACTGGTCTCATACAAGGCTCAGGTTATTTGGTCCACACTCTGTTTTTGCTCATCTTGAATGTTGCTGTCTGAAGTTGCCATTCCTCTCCACCTTCATGAAAAGATTCCATCTTTCTCCAGAGCAGACA
Organism: Petromus typicus; assembly: GCA_004026965.1. NCBI lineage: Eukaryota > Metazoa > Chordata > Mammalia > Rodentia > Petromuridae > Petromus > Petromus typicus. The sequence goes on along the minus strand of PVIR01009906.1, from coordinate 33,809 downwards.
CACTGTAGGGATGATACATCCTATCTGTTTTCAAATCTCACTGTCCTCTTACAGACATAATGGTCTGGTATTTAAATCTTAATTCTTCTCTTTTGTATTAAAGTTTCTTATATATCACTCTTTTAAAGAAGGGGATATACTAAGAATTACGTTTTCTCTTGTACTATGTATATATGTAAGGGGTTCTACATAGTTCACTCTTAGAGAAGAAAAGTAGCTAGCACAAATTTTATCTCTAAAAGTAAAAATGATCTCCTTAAGCACTGCAACTCAGCTGAACATAAAGGCTAAAGAAGCAGAAAGCAGAGAAAATGAGTGACAGTTCAGATCAGGGGATTCCTGAAGATGACATGGAGAAGGTGACATTGCATGAGGAGTGAGAAGAAAAGATCATGGCCTCTTCGAGCAAAGAAGACAGGTAAAGTGGGTTTCAGGATGATGAAAAAGCCCATATCTACATAGGGAACTTAAAAGAAGCAATGGGAATATAATCTCTGGCAATGTCAGCCAGTAAAAGAAACTGTAGCTCAGGATTGAGTAACCTGAGGCCTGATTATCACTATAAACCTAAAGAGACAAACACTTGACAACATCACTAATTTATATGAGTTTCCCTTTATGATATTGATCAATGAGAAAATTGAAGTGAGCTCTGAGCAATAGCAGAGGGTTACTATTGACTTTGTACTAAAAGCAGTAATCCTTATTTATTAATTCAAATAAGTTTTCCTTACTTCTTAAATAAGTACTTTTTTTTTTTTTTTTTGAGACAAGAGACAAGGTCTCGCTTTGTAGTTCATGCTGGTCCTGAGCTCAGCCTCAGACTCACATCACAGCAACCCTCCTGCTTCTGCCTCCCAAGTGTTGGGATTGCAGGCATGAGCCACCACGCCCGGCACTGTGGTATGTAGTACTGATCACTGCTGGGAGTGAGTCTCCACATCCAGTATTGTTATGTGGTTACCAGAGGATCAAACCCTGGCCCTTGCGCTTGCAAGACAGGAGCTGGAACCACTGAGCTAAGCCTCGGCCTTTAAATAACTGTTTCTTGAGAAAATATTTCAATTACTTACAAGATATATAGTTTACTACAAAGATATTTTCGTGCATAACTTCACATAGTCACATTTTTTTTTCCATGCAGCTTTGTCAAAAACATTAGAGGCCTGATGTAAAAATAGCAAGGAACACAAAACAGAAAACAGGAAATTCTTAAGCCTAAGGTTCATTAACTCACAAAATTACACCAACTGAGGACAGTGCAATAGCTACGATATTTTAAATAACTTCATAAATCCATAAAAAGTAAACCAGATTTTAAAGATATAAATGTGTGGCTCAAATAAAACAAACAAACAAACAAAACTTTTAGCACAGATATCCAGCATGACTAGCAAATATACCAAAAAAATAGTTTTTCTTCTGATATTAAAGAAAAAATGATATGCAAAATCATCTTTATGTAATTTATATCTTTTCATATGAAAAGTTGAACATTATAGGAATATTTACTGGTAAGTTAGAGCTACAATTTTTTGTAAGAAGGAAATGATTTGCAAAAGGAATAAGAATTATGTAGGGAAGATAGAAGTATTCAGGTAAGAGTAGGAAAATGTAAAAAAGATTCTGACTGTAAAAATAGCTATTGTATAATTTTTCCATTATGAGTAAAAACAACATTATTATAACATCAGTTTTTGCTGTTAACACTAATTTCACACATACTGTATTTCATGTATAATTGCAACAGTCAATCTGGATTAGCTATTCAATTGTTCTGTAAGCCACCTAAGGGATTATTAGAACTTATTTTGAGTGTGTCTGAGTGGGTCCTAGATATATGACCCAGGGTACCAGATATGATTCAAGGCCCCCTTCTGCCTGACATTGTTCCTCTACCTTGCTTCCCCACTACAGTGAACTGAGAAATTTTTTCCCACTACACCCCTCTGCTGATGTTCCCACCTTAGAGCCCACTCGCTTCATACTGAATCCTCTGAAACCACAAGCCAAATTGAACCTCTTCACCTTTCAGTTATGCATTTCAGGTATTTGGTCCCAAGGATGGAAAACTTACACTTTCCAGTCTTTTCATTTTTCAGATTTTTACTAAAGTTTCCAAAATGTCTAGAAAGAGAGAGAGGTGTCACAAGTAAATTCTGTCTCCATACTCAGGACAGTAGAACACTGGAAACTGCCTCACAAACCTTTCAGTGCATGTGTGCCCTGCACACACACTGAAGACTTTGAGGTTATCTTTTTAAAGTAGAAAAATATTCTAACCTGAAAAACATGGAAAGAGCCAAACATTCTAGAAATTGAAATAAAATTTCCTTTATGAGATTCTCAAACTTTAAGAACTTTATCTTATTCTATCTCAAAAATCCTGATGAATTTGAAAGCATAGACACTTCTATGTATACAGTTTTGATTAAAAATACTGAAGTCACTGTGCCAACAATCTTCTAGTCATAAAATACATTAGTAGAAGCCCCCATGCTAAAGAAGATTAAAGACTTTACATATATGATCAAACCCAATAATACTGTTAATTTGTTTACCATACTAAACTGTTGGCTTGAGTCTTAATGGGAGAAAACAGAAGTGACTAACATGTTAATTACAGTTTTTGAGTCAATCATTAATTTTTATAATGAGAAAAATAATTTATGTCAGAATACTTTCTTTCAATTTCCACTCTTTCTTTCCCAAAATATTTAAATGTAATCTGTCAGTTTGTATGTTATGTAATGATCTATGAAAACAATGACAGAGTAAAATGGCTATCTTCTTAATTCCTCTAGGATTGTAATGTCTAATAAACATTTAAGACTCATTAATCTTAAAAATGCCTCCTCAGAAAACAAATGGTTGCATTATCTGCCAAAACTATTTTCCTTATAAAATATTAATTTTTTTCTCTTTATACATGCAGATACAGAGAAGGAATACAGGTGGGGATATATGATAATGTGCCATTTGGTAGCTTTTTGGTATGCCAGCTACACCAGTAGATGGAAGTTTAACAGCTCACATACACATTTATAAAAACAGTTTAGTGATAGAATCCCTGGGTCTCCATACACAAGAAGCTGTGTGCCACTCTCAGTTTGTCACATTTCAGTTGGTGCACTAATTGCTCTTTGCTTTGGATGTCTCTCTGCCAAGTCATAGACAGAAAACAAAAGGGAGGAAATGCTCCACATGTCCGTGTGTTGTATCCTTCTCAGAGTGTTTCTTCTTCTGTCTCCCACTAGACTCAAGTCCCAGTTAAGCCATCAGGTTCTTACCCATGGAAAACAAAACAACATTTGAAGTTAAGAGGTTTAAATGATTACCCCAGAATGAATCCATTATTTGTTAGAAATAGTTTTAGCTTCCTTTGTGTGATCTTTTAAGGAGAAAATATTTGGCACAAATAATATTTTTATTCTATTAAAAAGCCATAGTCACTGCAACTTTTTTTTTGTTTTGTTTTGTTTTGTTTGAGACAGGGTCTCACTTTGTAGTTCAGGCTGGCCCTCAGCTCAGCCTCAAACTCACATCATAGCAATCCTCCTGCCTCTGCCTCCTGAGTGCTGGGATTACAGGCGTGAGCCACCACGCTCGGCACTGTGGTATGTGGTACTGATTGCTGCTGGGCGTGAGTCTCCAGGCCCAGTATAGGTATGTGGTTACCGGGGAATCGAACCCGGGTCCTTGCGCTTGGAACACAGGCGCCGAAACCACTGAGCTAACTCCCCGGCCCCGTCACTGTAACTTTTGCAACCACAATAAAAAGATCTGATTCATTTGCTAAACTATCTTTTCATATATAAATATCATTAATATAATACTGTAGTTTTTATAATGTGCTTTAAATAATAACATACTTATTATGTTAATTTTATATTTAAATTGTTAAAATATGCAAGTTCATTTTATATTAACAATTTTTAAAGACTGTTTTCACAGTGGAAGTATTGATTGTAGGACACATAAACCCAGCATCAAAAATTCAGGATGGTTTATGGAGTTAAAATCAGTTAATTGTGAAACCAGAAAACTTTCCTGAAGCATAGTAGAAATTCAAATACATGACTAAGCTATTTCCTAAAAATAGCAATGGCTCTAATTAAATTATCAGAGAGGCAATAAGTCAGAACATTCTTACAGTTCATAAACATCATGTGACCTATGTGAAGGAAAGATTTTAAAACAGGAATTTGGCTCAGAAAAGACAACTGATTCCCAGAGCAATCATTCATGGGGATAGAGTTGATGGAAATAAAAATTATTTCCCCTTCACCCTTTTTTTAAATTTAGAGTGTGTGAGAATACGTGCATGCATGCATGTAGATTTTATTTCAAATTACACACCTTAGAAAAGAAGGGTAAATGATAAATTGCTTAGAGATATTTCTTTTTCTGAGCACTGTGAAATTACACTAAAGAGTACCAACCATCTTTTATATCTAGTCAACTGAAGAGAATGCTTTGTGAGTGACTGAAATATCCTTGGCTTTTAAAGCAAAGCATCTACAAGCGTTTCTATTTTTGAGCATGGTATTTTATTGTAGCAGTTAGAGTATTGGGGAACATTAAGTATTAAGCAAGTTATGACCTTATTTTCAGATATATCAATAGAATACACTTTTTGTATAAAAACAGAATAGGCTTAATTCATTCTCAAAGCAATAAAATATAATCTTGGTAGGATTTCTGATAACTAGATATTATGTGCACATTCAAAAATGAATAAAGAAGATTCTCCTGAATAATGTTAGTAGATATGTCATAATTCAGAGGCCAATTCATTAAATTTCAACAAAACGTCAATCATCTTCACTGTTTAGTTTCCCATGCATGTTTATTTTCATAGTTAATTTGATTCACTCAAGTGTACTTTAGTGTGACTTACTGGGAATTAGAGTCACACATTTTTATTTCTGACAATTTAAATCCTCAGAAACAATATCATTTTAGCTATATCAAACAACACTGTGGAACAAATGTCTCAGGAAGATATCACCCTTTGGGAGGAATTAAATGTCAAAAATATAACAACTGTTATTGTGAATCTAGAAAAAGATCAAATATGTTAAACAACGAAGAAAAACATTGCATGTGATGTTTTAAAAATAAAATAAATCCTCATAAACATTTGAAGGTCAGATAGTGGGGAAGACTACCTTGGAAATTCTCTCCAAAATAAGCTGTGGATTCTATGTTGTTTGAACTTAATTTATTCCCAAAGCTTCCAAAGAGTGTTCATCAGCAAATAAACCTGAAAATTGATCTTTGGCCCATAAACAAACTACAATGAGAGAGCTAAACCTATAAAATTTATAAGTGAAAACAAAGAGAAACTCTCATAATCATCATTTGGGCAGAAATGACTGAGATACAACCCCCAAAATGTAATCTATACAAGGTTAAAAGAAATCATTTTTTAAAAGCAAGAGAATTTGTGTTATTGGAAAAAAACTAATAATAGAAAGAACAGATAAACTATAAAATGGAGAGATATCTTTAAATCACACAAGTAAAGTTCTTCTATGTAGAATACAGATAAAAGTATAGTTTTTAAGTTACATAGACATTTCAAAACAATAATACACAAAACCAACATCAGTAATTTTAAGACATTGATCCGAGGAATGCAAAATAGCAGTGACTTTGGTGATTTCTTATAAAATGATCATATGCTCACCCTACAGCTCAGAAATCTGAATGTTAGACATTACTTACATACATTTAAAAAGTCATATGCAGTTCTTTATAGTGACTTTGTCTCTAATTATCAAAGGCAGAAACAATACAAATATCTTTCAACTTGAAAACGATAGATTCTGGCATCCTCAATACCATTCAACACATAGGAAAAAAATGATCGATCCACACAAGAAAATCATGAATCAATGTAAATTGCATCAGTTGAAGTCAAGGATGCCAGACCAAGAAAAGTATAATCTATTATAGTTAAACTTAAGTGATATTATAGAGAAAAGAAATAGAAGTTTATACATCTACCTGTAGTTCCAGAATCATAATTTTATAAGGTAATATGAAAATAATAAAAATGAAAACAAAGATGTCAGTGGTAATAATAACAGCACCAGAAATTTGGGTGATATTGTCTGAGCTTTAGAGGCATTTTATATTTATTTTATCCTTTGTTCCTCACACTGCTGGCGAATTGTATAAAATGAATCATTATTGAGCAGGATGCTAAGGGGGGGGCATTTTCCTTCCATTGCTTCATTTCGTATGGCTTGGGCAAACTGTTCAAAGTTAGCCCATAAGTGAAGACTGTGTGACATTTGGCTCCTGGTATTTTCCACCTAGGTTTAGTCTTTGAGCTATTTTCCAAATTTTAATACTTGCATTACCAAATTGACATTTTCATGGATATTATTTCCTGGTTTTCAGTGCTAATATAACTTCTACTCTTGATGCATAAGCATTTCTCCTTAGTTGTACAGAGAGTGAAAGAGAGTAAGACAATACCAGGAGCCAAAAGTCACAAAGTCTTCACTTATGAGCTAACTTTGACTGACCAATTTCCCCAAGCTATATGAATTATAATACTCATTCTTATTGGCAGGCTTTCAATATCATATTAACATTTGTATTACAGGAAGCCAAATATTTAAGTTTATTCCACAAAATTACATATGGAATTAATGATATGATCTTTATTCCTGACAATTATATCTACTCCTGTTATTAGCTACTCTCAACTCCTTTAGTTACAAAATTTACAATTTGTCTTTCGTATTTTAAAAAATTGATCTACACATTTGAATTAGAGTTCCCACTCAAAAAAATTGTGAGATACACTATTTAGGGATATGGCTTGCCTTTCTTTAAATAGATTTCATAAGTGGACTCCTAGCAAGAGCTTGAAAGATGTGTGAATATATATTTATATATATATTTATATAAAATATATATATTACATACTATTATTGCATACATATTATTACATACATATTATTACATACACTAATTATATATTATATATACTATTTTATATATATAATATTTATATAAATATATATTTATATGTGAATATAAATAACTCTGGCACACTATTACACTTATGTCAAATGTGTTTATCTCTATTTTTCCATAAGCATACATGGTGTTTCTATGATAGTGTTGTTTAAGGATAATCGAAAACAACACTTTCAGGCAATGAAATTAAGTCACCAAGCATGAAGATGCCTGAACATATCAACTGACAGCACAGCATCACTACAGGGTAACTATTCCAACATCTGCGGCTCTGAAGCTAATCATGACTCCAGCCAGAGCATCTTTTTCATGTGCTGCTTTAGAGAGGCCTTAATGAATCATTAAATGGCCTTACATCATACAGGTCTGTTGCTTCTGTTTCAAATCAACAGAAGCAGGGCACAGCCTAGTACCGGTAGTAACAGCAGCAGCTCCAAATATTGAACGTGACAGGGAAAATGTGAATTAGTGAAACTCTGAGAAGACCGTGGTTTGGAACTGATACATTGTTTAATAAATAAACACCTAACCTTACTGGCTGCTTGCCAGAAGTGTTTTCTCATTTGCACTAACAGGAGCTAAATTTTCCGTGATTGTGGAGGTGAAGGCTCTGGAGACTTCCTACCTTACATCGCGATGGAATATGATATTCTAGAAGCAATATTTTCCAGCAGTCTCCTCTGTACATTTGAGAGCTTCATACATTATTTGAGAGCCCACATCCGATCACTGTGCACGACGTCTACTCTGAGAAATGTTTAACTAGGTTAGTTAGACTATCATGATAATAATCTATTCTCCTAAAATATTTTCATTCACTCATTTTAGGTTTACTGTTAGAAATTTGGAAAACACAGAAGTAACTGCAGGTCAAAATAAGAATTTTCAGTAGGAACAAGTATTAACATTTTGATAATATACGTCAGGGTAAATAGACAGAGAGAGAGAGATGGACATTGTTTGGTTTCCTGTCACAGAAATATCAAATGTTTCCTGGTAGCCCACAGTGAGCTCTTGCTCCATTAAGTGCGTTACATCTATGATTATACTGAGTTCTCACAACAACCCTGCACGATAATGTTTTAATCACTACTTACTGTTATAATGAAATACATGAGCTTCGGTATTTTTGTTCAGCTCATATTTCAGAAGCTGGAAGTGGAAGATCGGGCCGGCCATACGCTTCTCCTCTGGTGAGTGCCTGCTCAGCAGCTCGGATGGACCACATCATAGCAGGATGGTGAGGGAAGGGGAGCCATAGAGGGATGTAAGCCCCATGCATCCCCATTTTAACAGCTCGCAAACTGGGCCCTGCACAAGCTCTACTCATCTCTTCCAACGGTAGAACCGCCACAATGACCTGATGACCTGACAGTGAGCCCAACCCCTGAAAGCTCAGCCACGTCCTCATAGCGTCATATTGGTAACCAAGAACGTGGGTCTTTGGGGATACACTTAAAACATGTCCAGACCATAGCAGGAACTAGTATTGCTCTAATTTTTCATATCAGTGAACTGGGGCACAGAGAAGCTTTCTATACCCATATAATTATTTTACCACAAAACGGGGATTTTTTTTTTTAATCTCACAGATAATGGTGTGGTATCTCTCACACAAATATGGATCTGTGTTGAAATTCCCCCAAGCCAGGGGACTGTGATAAGAATCTAGAATTCCTCACACTTTGCTACCCACATATTCCCAAGACACTTAACCCATGGAAGTTGTTCACCTTAAGCTTACTGCTTCCTCTGATTTAGTTCTCCACTGCAGCCTTTTGGGTACTTTGGTTTCACCTGTTTATTTCAGTGGTAGCCTTGGTTATCTTTTAAAGAGATGTGATTTTTTTTTTTTTTTTTTGCCTTGGAAATTCAGAGATCAGCCATAGCACTCACCAATAATAAATAAACGAATGATATGCCAAAAGAATACATGAGTCAAAAGAGCCATTTAAAGTATAAGTTTCTATCATTCTATTTGTTAAAAAGCCTAGAAATGCAAACTGATCTATAGTGAAATAATTGATTGAGATCAGTGGTTTGATAGGAGCAGGAATGGGAAAGAGCATGAGAATACTAGTTTCCGGGAAGAAATTTTGGTGATAATGAATGTATTCTGCAACTTGTTTTGATGTTTTCCTATATGAATACATGGAAAAAATTACATCGTATAAAAGTACATGAAGTTTGTACAGTTTTAATTATTCTTAAACATATTTTGTTTAAAAATTATAAGTCAGAATTCATTGGCTTCTCGGTTTTTCTTGGACTTTAACCCTGTTACTCTGTGACCCAGCAGCAGTTTAGATTTTCACTGACTTGGCCTTTCTTTCTCTCCCAACATCTTTCAATGTGCTCTAGGAAGGTTTATTGCAAGTTCATGAAAATAAAGTTTCAGGTAGCTCAAATGAAATTCTTTCCAAAGAATGATATGTAATCTATATTTATAATATTTTTATTTTATGCATTATGATGCACAGTATTTCATAAGCATCAAGTGCCAAAATATCCTAAATTGCCTCCTGGCTGAATTTCTCTTGAGGATTATTGTAAGTAATTAAATAATTCAGTCAAGGAATAATGCCAACTTGTTTTTCAAGGTGGTTGTTCCAGTTTTAATGCCACCCAGTGAGATAAAAATGTACCTGAAAACTCCATTGCACTGTATCTTTATCAGCATTTAGTTTTTCAGACTCATTTTTAAGTGTGTCTGGTAAATATCTAGATCCTCAGGCTCAGTGGTTCCGGCGCCTGCCTTGCAAGTGCAAGGGCCTGGGTGCAATCCCTGGTAACCACATACAACAGTGCTGGGTGTGGAGACTCACGCCTGCCAGCAATCAGCACCACATACCACAGTGCCAGTGCCAGGTATGGTGGCTCACATCTTCAATCCCAGAACTTGGTAGGCAGAGGCAGGAGGATTGCTGTGAGTTCAAGGCTGAGCTCAGGGCCAGCCTGAACTACAAAAAGCAAGACTCTGTCTCAAAAAAAACCCCAAAAAAAACCTAGATCCTCTCAGATTCATTTACATAGTTTTTTGTTTCTTTTTATTTTGGAGAGTAGAATTCTGTCTGCTTTCGTGATAATATTTAGAAGTATAGGACATTGTATATGAAACTCCATAGATAATTTAAGTTTTGACATAATTTTAAATTTCCCAAAAGATGATCCAATTCACTTCTTATAGACAATTAGTCCTGGAGGAGTTTTTTTATCTGTTTTGGATGCTATAATGAAAAAAAAAAAAAAAATGCCTAGAAGGCTTATATATAACAGATATTTGTTTCTGGAATGTAGGAATTCTGGAATTCTGAGAACCAGGAAATCTAAGATCAAAGACCTGATAGGTTCTGTATTTGGCGAGAGTGCACTTCTGATTCATGGCCAACATGGCCATCTTCTTGATTTTGTATGAAAAAGGGAAATGGAGCTCTCTGCAGTCTCTTTGATAAGGGAATTTAAATATTTGCATTTAGGGCCGGGGAGTTAGCTCAGTGGTTCCGGCGCCTGTCTCGCAAGTGCAAGGACCCGGGTTCGATTCCCCGGTAACCACATAACAACACTGGGTGTGGAGACCCACACCAAGCAGCATCCAGTACCACATACCACAGTGCCGGGCGTGGTGGCTCACGCCTGTAATCCCAGCACTCGGGAGGCAGAGGCAGGAGGCATGTGATGTGAGTTGGAGGCTGAGCTCAGGGCCAGCCTGAACCACAAAGCGAGACCCTGTCTCCAAAAACCCTTTAAAAAAAAAAATTCGCATTTAGGGTGTCTCCACCATTACAACCTAATCACCTCTCAAAGGTCCCACCAATAATGACTATCATTTTGAGGATTAGAAATTAAAATATGCATTTTTGAATACACATATATGCCTTCAATAACTTTTATAACAACCAGTATTTTAGATGGTTCCAAAAAGGTTTCATTAGTGAGGAGAGCTGATAAGGCCTGAAATGCAGTCTATCAATCCTCTAAACTACTGTCAGAGAAGGACACCAGTGTCCTCTCTGGCTGAATTCCAATTTTCATCTTCTTTCCCCAGTGGGTCTCCCTTTGCTCAGTTCTAGTCAACTATTCAGGAAAAGGCAATCTCAAAAGGAAAACTTCTCCAGAGATAGGTCCAGTTCTGGTTGTTTTCATCTCCAGGGTAGCTGTCTATAATTCTGAATTATCTTATTGCCTAAGTTATGTGCTCAAAGGCACAGAAGTTTACTTGCATACTTTTGACCTCTCTTCTAATTATTCTTAGCAAACAGATCAGAATTAGTCAAGTCTATCAGTAAAAGATGATGGATTCTCATAGCCTGATTAACTTCCAAAAAATTAACATAACTTTGTATATATCAAATGTTTCCTGTACTTGAGAAGTTCCTCTCATTCTTCTTGTGTCTCTATTCACCAAGGTAACCATTTCCCTGAAATTAAATACCATAAATAGTTTTGCCTGATTTTGAAATTTTTAGCTCAGGGCGAAAATATGATTAAGGGAAAGCCTGACACTTTCAAGGTAACTATGTATGTCAAGAGAGAAAGATACAAAGGAAGAAAAATAGAATAGACTTAATCCAAGAATTGTGACCACAGAAGTATTACAAGGTTGTGACCACTATCTGAAGTGGACTGGAATCCTAACTATAGCATATGTCTTATATTTGTTTTTGAAAACAGACTTAAACAAAACACAAGTTTGAAATAAACAAGCCAGAAAATGCCAAAAATTTAACATTCATGTAACAAGGAGTTGAGAAATCTGCTCAGTTCCAAATTATCTCTTTTCCTCCACTGCTCATGTTAGATGCAGCCAAAGAGGGTAAATGAAAGGAAATAACGTCACTGCATTAGTACCAGGGACCAGGAGAAGTACTGCACCAGTGGACAAAGTCAGGTTCTGTTTAGGAAATATTTCTCATTCCCAGAGTACAGGACCCTCACAGTGCCCATCTAACAGATCTGGAGAAATACTCTGTCCCAATGACCCCTCTGTGGCACTCACTCTTCCTCAGCCCGTGTGGTACTATTTGTTGATCCTACTTCTCTAGTAGCTCTTCATAGTGCTCACTTTGGGGTGGATACATAATCTTTCATAGGAGTTGAAAGACTTGAAGATACTACTTCCTACCATGATGTCAAAAGTAGTGCACTTCACACAGAGATCCTACACTTAGGGTGCAGAATATCAGCTGGACTGATTTTAGGTTGAATGGGCTCCTTTTGAGGGGACTAGAAAAGAGCAGAGAAATCATGGCAGAGACAGTAGCTCTTTAAAAGTACCATCTGCCCTCCCAGTCTGTTGCCCTTTTGGAGTCAGACAGTGTGATGTACAGAGGTTTGACCAAAGGCATATCGGTAGGAGTATTGTACGCAGCTGCTAAGGGCAGTGTATAAGAATGTGGTGTCTTTTCCCTCATGATAACCTGGTAAGTTCTGAGTTCTCTACAGTGTAATCATATAACAGTGGAGCCTCTATCCTGCTGGGTCTCTGAGGAACTCTAAGTTAAATGTTTTAATATTTTAAAAAATTCAGAAATACAGAGATTTCATGTCACGTCAGCAATACTTAGCCTACTATTTCTATGTGGCTCTGATGGTTCTTAGAATTATACATAGTAACTTCAAATATTTCCTTGCAATATTTTTTCAGTACTAAGAGTCAAACTCAAAACCTTGCACTTGCTAGATGTGCACAGCACCACTGAGCTATATTCCTGGCTCCTTTCAGACATTTCCAAAAATATATTTTCCAAGAGATTTGTAGCTAATCCTCTCCTCAGCCTTTATGCTGCCTGGAATGAGATGAAAATGAAAGTATCATAGCTCTCTTGAAAAGAAAGGGAAAGTGAAACTGTACTCATTCACAAACTTTATACACCATGAGAAACTGACCAGTATGACATGATACAAAAGAGAAGGATAGTGAGAATACATTCACTTCCAAATCTTACACTTTTAAGGCTCTGAAACAGAAAATCTCTCAACTTAATACAAGTGTCCCAAGAGAACCTTGTAGATCTCCTGTACTATATAAAATGCTATTTAAATTTATTTAAAAGTTTTTTTCTAATAGTTCTTTTCCTAGTTCTAATAATCTGCAAAGTTGAAAATATTGTAAAGGATCAAAATAAGGATTTTTCCTTTTTAACATCTATTTGTTTCCCTCACTTATTTTCTTATATATTGTTATTGTCTTCACACAAGAACATGTGTCCCACTGGAGTTACACTGAGAAATATCATAGACTCTGTATTTACTTTGTCAGGGGTTGAATCCACAATTTATGACTTCTGTCCACCACAGACACTATAGAACTTTTTGTGGCATCAGTTTTATCATCTATTAAATACCTTTAATATTCATACTTACCTGAAGGATTACTTATGAGAATGAACTTAAATCAATGGTAGGCATGCATTACGTATCCCATCAGTGCAACTGTGTGGTTGGAGCTTGGATCTTATCTATATTGCCCACAAAGTGATCCCTGGCCACTTGTACAAGTCCTTCTGCATGGCCCCAGAAGATGGCCCAGAGATTAAAATGACAAAATTATCATTTTAGGAGTAAATGTCTTTGTCCAAAAACTTGAGGTTAACTTCCAATACATGTGAAGAATCTCAAAAAATATAAATTTATTCATAGAGACTTTTCAGTAACTGCTGCAGTAGCCTTAAATGACATGTTATAAATCAACTATTCAGAATAATTTTCCTGATTCATCTCTATAAGAATATTCCATGATTAACACTGAAAAAAATCAATTAATACACTACCTCTTTCTTTCTGATGTAAATAGCATAAATATTTGAGAGGCTGTGATTGAGATATTAAAACAACTCATCATCCTGATGAGTATTAACTGATAATAATTCGTACTATCTATTATATCACCAAAATGTCAATGCATTGTTTGAATAAAGCACTTGGAGATAAGTACAGGATGTTCACCACTCCATTCTATGTACAGATCTTTTGCTCTGAGCAGACAAAATATTTAAAAACATCTCACCACACACATGAATATACACATCAGTGTTACTGATCAATGAACTACAGTGCAATTTAAAAGACAAAAATTATTTTCTACTGATATAAATTAAATGAAAAAGTTCCTTATCTTGCACTAAATTGTGCCTGGCTGAAATAACTATTCTCTGTTTCAGTTGTTTTATGCTTCATTCAATTTAGTATTATTCTAGATTCAGAAAGAAAAAAATGTAAAAGAAAAGAAGACAGAGAATATCAAATCATCCAAATGCTGCTGCTCATTTTTAAACCATTGAGACCGAGCCTGAGGGAAGAGAGAAAGATAAGACACTGAGATGCTCAGAGAATGCTTATATTCAGATGCTAAGAAAAGCTTCCAGTTTTTCCTGGCTTCCGTTTATCTGGGTTATGCAAACCATTAGTACAGGCAATTAAGAGTTTCTAAATTGAGAATTCTGTTTATCTGCATAGCATTCAAGATTTCTTAATCTTCAAGTCCCTAGATCTAAATATGTTGCCCATGGAGGAGAGAAAAAGCACCCTATTCAGTGGTAACAACTTGAGACTTCGCTTGAAGAAAAATTCCAAATGAAAGAATCATTTTCTCAGTATTGCTGATGGCTTCAAGAAAAGGTGCAATTATAAGAATGAAACTATACGTAAATATTGTAGAAAGCTTCTTGGCTGGAAATAAAAGCAGCTTCCAGAAAACAATGTATTATAATGGACTTGGACATGGCATTAATGGAGAAAGAAACATTAACTCAGGAGACCCCTAAACATTAGTGTGAATTGGAATTACAGATGTTGGAGCATTTTCTTCAGTCATTTCTGCCAGCATGGGTAGATCTTATCAAACAACAAGCAGAATAGCTGGGTGCCTGTCTCCTTTTCAGTTTTGGGTATTGACCTTTCATAAGAATTTCATCAAAGTTGGCCTCAGATGACTCTCTGTGATGGAAAATTTTCCCTTAGTTTTAAATTTCTTTGTAAAAACATGAGAAGTTTTTAAAAGTTTGCAATGAAATTTATAGTCTGATAAAAGGGTACATGAAAGTCAGGACTACATAAATGTGATTCCTATCAACATGACTCCAAAGTTCAAGAACACTCTCGAACTACAGGTGAAATTATTGTAAGAAACTAGAAAATTTATACTTTTCTCACCTCAACACTCATTAGGTTTGATTCTATTAAATTTTTTAAAATAGAGCAAATTAAGCAAAAATAATGACATACCAGGTTTAAAAAATAAACATAGGAGCAGTTTATTCCATGATTCAATCCTATACAGTATCTGTGCAGTAAACATCTGATAACAAAAGAATAAATAACAAACTCCCCCCATTGCATCTAATAGTCTACTATGAAAAAAATATTTAACAGTCTCAAATTTATAAGACAAAATTTTTTGCTATAAACACTTCAAGTAGAAACTCAGTTGAGTGGAACATATCTTGTCCAATGACCTCTAGTTAACAAACTTATATAATTACAGTTCTTAAACCCATCTGTTGATTAATAAAATTTAATTTGGCATTTAGAAATAATTATCTGATAGCCCTTACTTGGTTTACATGCATTCATTGAAATATTCAATAAATAAAAATTCTCACCCAAATCGAGCAAATATTCTACAGGGACATAATTTAATCTATATACTTAATTCTTATTTTTATAATAAAAATTTTCACTTTGCAAAAAAGATCACAGTAATATAAAAATAAATTAGCTTCAGATGTTAATATTCTCCCATAATTTCTGTGTCAAAAACTATTCTGCAGAAACATTGCAAAGAAAATTATGAAGTACAGCTCTGATGCTAAATATTTTCATGGATATTTTTGCAAAAAAATAAAAGCACTTTCAATTCAGTCATAATAGCAATGCCACAGAGAATAAAATTAATAGCATTCCCTTGATATTACTGAAAGAAAATACCCATATTTATATTCTTCCAATAGAAATGAAAATGCTTCTTTTGGTCACTTTTCAAAGCAAAACTGAAAGAACACATACAGCACCCATATGTAAAGTCTCTTAAAGAAGTTTTAAAAATTGGGATCGGACATCCATAAGGAATTGTATGAAAGACTTATGAAATGAAAGCCCATGAATTAACCCTTATAAAACAATTATTTAAAGGTGACTTAGGCCAGGAAAGAGATTAGCATCTCAGAATTGCCAGTCCTCAAATGCTCTTGCACTACCCCATTCATTCTCCTTCCATTTAACAATCTCTTTACGATAGTTTTATGCTCGCTTTTTGAAAGTGTTATGGCTTTCCTTAGTCCTCTCATAACTGTATACATTTAAGAAGTATTTTTTTCTCTGTATTTCTAGTCACACTAAACAATCAAACAGAAAAAGGTGGAGATTTCTAATGGTATGGTATATGTAGATGCAAACGTCTACATGTATATATAAAACAAACTGTTACCTTAATTGTTTTTTCTATTTCCAAGTAATCATACGGTAATCTTTTATTTACCTAGATTTTTAAAAACCTCTTTCAAATAATGTTTTATGAAGTTTTGATGTGGAATCTTACATATCTTTTATTAGATTTATTCTTCAATAATATTTTATATTAATAAACATTAATATTGTTTTTTTATTTCTTACTGGCACAAAACTCAAATTATTTTTTATAATTACCTGAAATTTGGAAGTTGGTCTCTTTCATTTATTGAGTTAAATAACATATTTTAAGATTCTTTAGAATTTTTTTACTACACACAAACATCATTAAGTAACCATTTTTATCTTTTTTTTTTTTTTTTTTTTTTTTTTTTTTTTTTTTTTTTTTTTTTTTTTTTTTTTTTTTTTTTTTTTTTTTTTTTTTTTTTTTTTTTTTTTTTTTTTTTTTTTTTTTTTTTTTTTTTTTTTTTTTTTTTTTTTTTTTTTTTTTTTTTTTTTTTTTTTTTTTTTTTTTTTTTTTTTGTCTTTGGCACTGATACAACCACAGTACATTCCTGGAAGAATGTAGTGAAAGTAAACATCCTGTTTTCATTCTATTTCAGATGAACTCTTTCAAAGTATATTATTAACTGCAATATTATCTGTATACATCTTCTAATTTTCTAAATTCAGATTAAAATTTTGTACTTGCCTTGTTAAATGATTTTGGGTATGTTGAATTTCAGCAAATATTTTTCCTGAAATTATGTTTTTCTTTCTTTATTCCATTAATGTGGAAAGTTGTTATTTTTTAAAAGTTTGAAATATCCAAATAAATAAAACTCCTGGAATAAATGCAAATGCTTTTGTGATCTGTTATCTTTTGTCTAAATTTTTGAAAATATTTGCTAATATTTGTTTAATATATTATTTTTTCATATGTGCTCATGGATAGATCTTTTTCTTCCACATGGATTTAACTTATAGTTTGTACTCAAGGATATATCAAGTCATTTAAATAAAGAGATACTATGTCCTCTTATTTGTTTTATCCTCTGAAAAGTAGAAGTTAAATGATGTTTATGCCTAGTAAGCGAGTGAACATCTGGACCTGGAGAAGATAGGATTTTATTTTTTGTTTTCATTCTTTCTATTAACCAGGCCACTTCTAGATTTGCTAGTGTTCCTTTTCTGTGTTTTTGATTCTCTTGTTGTCTTCTATTCTTACTGTCTTTATTCTATTACTGTCTTCACTGTCTTCTTTTGAACTTTGAGCTGCAGTGTACTTTACAAACTCAATAGTTGGTCTGTCTATGTTCTAGCCAACTAGAAAGAAAAGTCTATGAATGACTCTACATTGGAAGATTTAACAGGAAATGGCACTCAACATTTCTACTCATGATCTATAAGGCTGAAACCAGAAAAGCTCAGTTGCAGCCAAAAGAGGAGACTGAGAGTTTTAGGGAGTTGTTACAGATTCAGAAAGGGTATCTCAGAGGAAGTGATACATAAGAAAATCAAAATCGTAGAAAGGAGTAAGCCATGAAGAACTATGGCTGGGGAAGAACTTCCCGTGAAAAACAGTAGCCCTGGTCCTAAGAAATACATGTACTTCTACTTGTAGAAGTAGTAAGAAGCAAGAGGTTGCTGAAGGAGAGGAGAGAAAGAGGCTGTATAAAAGATCAGAAAGATGACTGCTTTTCCATAACACACTGTTTTACACTTAAAGTCCATGTTAAAGACAAGTTTTTCTAAGATTAATCAGATTTCAACGTAAAATGTTAATAATACAATGAGAATTGAGAGGGTAAAGGGATCAAAACGATCCAGGAAAGATTCACATATATGTCAGTTCCCCAAAACAAATGTTACTGTTATTTATTGCAAAAATACAATAACAACAACAAAGCCATGTCTTGCTTTTGTGCTACGCATGAAATAAATATGTCTGTGTAGGGGTGAAGGTAGAAAGCCCAAGCAGCAGACTCTTCATCATTCTTGGGAGAAATGACTCCATTTAATCATCCCACAGTGACTGTGGAGAGTCCTAAAGAGCAGATGCATGCAATCTCCGGGCTGTTTCTCTCCCACTTTATATGCTATTTCTCAGGAAATCCCGTTGACTACCCTCTCCAATCAGTCCAGCTTCTAGCCTGTGTTCACCACCTTGAGTACCAATGCTCTCATTTCTGTCTTCTCTGCAGCCTCAGTAACTGCCTCAGAACTTTTCTGCATGCTGTTGTCTATCATAGATTTTCAAACAACAGAAGACTTTGAAAAAGATCACAGTTAGATGATGTCATCCTTTTCTTTAGACAACCTTTAATTAGAACAAAAGCTGATGTCAGGCCACGGATCCACGTAATGCTCCATAAGTAAGTTCCTTTTACCTTCATGATTTTGCTTCTTTTCTACTCTAGTCTCTTTATCCACGTCATCTGACTCTGTGCGATCTTCTCACGTGCCATTCGCGCTCCCAGTGGAAGGTTTTCTTCTCCTGGCTCTCCTCTGCTTGCTGATTCATGTTCGTGGCCTAGTTCCTGTCTCACAGTTTCACGGTCCCATTGGGGCCGGTAGGAGTTGGGACCCACATGCAGTGCCCAGCACCACCTCACCACAAATGCGCACATCGTCCCCTTCTGCTAGACATTTCCCATTGAATATTTCACTTTTTAACATTCTCTAAAACTTACCCTGTGCTTTGTATGCTACTCATTTCCACCATATGTTGCTTTAGAAAACACGATTTATTTGTTTTGTTGTGTGATGTCTTAGTGTGTCTACAATGGATGTAACATAGAAAAGCCATGAACAGTGATGTTGACTAACTTAATGAATGAAGAATAGATGAAGGCAGGAATTGGACCTAATTTCATCTTTGTGATATTTGTCACAGGTATGATAATCAATGAAGGAGAAGAGAAGAATAAGCCCTGAGGGGCTTCTCAGATGGTATTGGCCAAGGTGCTTAGCTATCTATATTTATTCAAAATGCAGAGGAGACAGGGATTTAGGGTCAAAAAACAAATTTTATTTGGAACTTGTACAATACTGGGGAAGAAAAGCAGGGTAGCTAAGAAGATTTAATGTATAAGCAATAAAGAGATATCACTAAAATGCAATTCATGTTTTGTTTTGGTTTTTTTGTTTTGTTTTGTTTTCTTTCTGTTTCTCTTCTCTCATTTCTCTATCTCTGTCTCTCTCTCTGTCTTTTTCTCTCTCATTCTGTCTCTCTCTCACTCTCTCTCTTTATTTTTTTTCACCTGCAAGACATTTTAGTCAACAAAAAGATGTATCTTTTCTTTCTACCTACCATCATGATAAAAAATAATGGAATGAATAGTGATAGATACTGTGGTTAACATTCAATCCTATGTCATTTGAGATTTGGAAATTTAACTTTATAATATTTTTATAAAGAATTCACAACTTACTCTCAACTCTTCATTATTTAATATTTATCACCGTGCAGTCAATAAAATTGATGTAAATTTGCCACTTGGAACATGCATATATGAAAATATGTAAAATTCCATTTGTAATACCCCACCGCAGAATCAATCTATGCTTGTACCAACACTTGAGAGAGCATCTTCCAAAAAAATCCATATCAAGTTTAATTCTCTATGGGGAATAATTTTTTCAGGAAAAGAATATTTTTTGTGTAATACAATTTTTATTCATGATATACTGATGAATCATACTGACAGTTTTCCTCAGCTATCACTCTGCACTGTCTTACTCAAAATGTTACTGCTGTCATTGGACATGGTTTGTCATCTTCCAAAGCCCTGCTGACATTCAGTTCCACTGTGATATTGAGAAATGGAGTCTGCCAGAGATTGTTAGGTCATGAAGGGGGAGTGACCTATTTTTCTCTGGAGTACATTAATTTTTGAGGTAACGAGTTAGTTTTTGCTCTTTGGGGACAGGATTAGTTATCACACAAATAGGTCATACAGTGAGGCTTCCCCTCTGTGTGTTTGTCCCTTCTCTGTGTTCCTTCTTGCCACTTTTCCCCTACGACACAAAAGCAACACAGAATCCTTGCCAGACATCACCACTGCTCTGTCCAACATTCAGTCCAGAGAACCACAAGCCAATAAAGCTCTATTCATAAATTAGTGTATCAAATATTCCATACAGAGATAGAGAACAGACTAAGACAGAAACATAGGTTAGTTATAATTTTAATTTTAAAAAATTATTCATCTTTTCAGTTATTTTGAAATACTGCCATCTAATTGGTTATCTAAGAGTATAGGAAATTCCACTGTGGAGATTACTCATTCCTCAAAAACACACTAATTAAGAATCACATCCAAGATACAGTTAATTTTGTTGCTGTGACAAAATAACTGGGATGAAAAACTTAAAGGAGGAAAATATTTTTATTTTGGCTCATGAATTCAGGGTTTCAGTCTATGAGTGGTTGGGAGAGCATCGTAGAAGAAAGTCATCTCGTAGTGGACAAGAAGAAGGTGGAGAGAGGGAGATACAGACAGACAGAGACAGAGAGAAAAGAGGGGCCAGGGACAAAATGTCACCTTTAAAGGCAGGTCCCCGCGGCCTTTCCTAGAAATAAGTCCTAAGTTGTGTAGCTTCCAGCACCTTCCAATATCACTATCAGCTGGCAAGAGGCTTTTAGCAACGGGGTACATGAAAGATCCAGAGTAAAGCATAACCCGCAGAGTGTTAAGTACTGAATTTAAATTTACCTTTGCATCAGCACGGAGGCAGGAAAAGTGAGCAGAAGGGAAGCAGCCATCCATGATATTCTGTAATATCATGGTATATTATATACCATGGTATATAATATACAGGTAAATTGTATCCTCACAATCACCAGGCCCATTAATTACAAAGGACCTCTAAATGTGGAGTGTCCTTTCTTCCCAGGTGAAAGGTACCCTATCTGTGTATAGAGGTGATAGATGCATGTAACTACCTCCCAGCCCCATTCTGATGCCTAGCACCACTGGATCAATGGAGACGCTCTTTACCATCTATCCTTGTGTTCCATAGGATCCAAAAATACCTGCTTAGAAAGTGCTCAGCTTTATAATTTAATTAAAAATGCTATACTGTCTTGCTAATCATTATGACTGAGCTATCTTTTTAAAGTGTCTTTTAAAAGAATATTTTTCATGTATATTTCCTTGATATTATAATGATCTCACAATTTTAGACTAAGCTCAGTAATAACCTGATTATATATATTCCCCAATCTGGCTAATAAAACACATTTGGGAAAGGTTTAATGATGAATGGAGCTCATTTAGACTAAAAAGCCATTATCAAAAGTGAGTGGATTTCTCTCACCAAAGCCAATCATGAGTTCTCTTTCCTAATCATTATGCCCCATAGTTGCATTATCCCAATCTGTTAAAAAAAAAAAGAATACACAGATTGTAATCTACCCTTTTATCTCTAATCATATTTAGTAATGTATAAATTACTGCTAGATTTTGAGATTATTTTAAGGAAATAATAGAACTCTGACCTACAACCTGTGGAGAAAATAGCCCTAGTGTTACAATATAATGTCTGGAGCAATCAACTCAGAAGGGCCAAGACTTTGTTGATCACTGACAGCATTTCTATTTATTTTTGTTCCACTTCCAACCTAGAAGTACATACAAAACGCCAAATATGTCCCTCAAACAATCACACAGTATGCCTTCCTTCCCCTGCAGCTTCTCCACACCAACAACCACTGATAAAGTATTCCAATACCTTTCTATCACATCACTGTAAAGCTGTTTTTATCTTCTGACTGGCTCTGCATCTCTGCTAAACATGTGATAGTAATTGATTCCCTTGTAAAAAAAAAAAAAAAGCTCTGAATAAATCCTTTTGCTTTCTTCTCCACTGAGGTGGAAGAGGATGTCTTCATTATTTCCCTAAGGAAAATAAAAAATGCAGATCTAAGATTGTACAATAAAATTTGAAAGAATAATTTTATTAAGACAATCTTGCCCTATTTTCATGGCCTGATGGAACTGAGGGCAAATTCCTTAGCCGTAATGTAAGGAAAGCACCCAGGTAAGTGTTTTTGTTCTCTCTGGATACACGCGTGGTCTATAAGAATGTACTCTGGATGCATTTGCCTCAAGAGACCGAGGTCATACCAGTAAAAGGAATGAAAAAAGCTCTTGAGAATCCTATATGCTTTCTAAAGTACCCAAATTACAGCCCGTACAACTGCAACTGAAATGTACTAAGAATGGCTTTAAACACAGAACAAAGGCCCATAGGAAAAGGACCTCAGCTCTTGAAGAAATAAAGGTAGCCATTCCTAGTGTGGGGGCAGTTGGTGAAATCTGCAACTCCTGGAGCCATACAAAGCACAGGCATCATTTTTTAAGTAAGAGGACAGAACTAACGGATATTCCTAGCAAACCTAAAAGCTGTGTTACCACAAGAATGCAAAGATAATGCTTCCTACCTCTCCAATTCCTTTCAATGTCTGTTTTGCCAATGTACAATGTAAGGAAAACAAAGACTAATAATTGCTTGTCAGTACTGACGAAGGATGACTGGCATGGGTGGGGGGAGAACCGGGGGAGGTTGATGCCACTTCCTGGCTAGAGCTCACGCTGACAGGCTGGCTCCCTGGGTCCTCACCAAAGGAATGAGACAGGAAGGAACATTTGAAGGTCAGATTAAATGAGCTGTTTACATCTTTCCAGTTAACAAAACACATTTCAAAGGCCAAGGATTTGAGTCATTGAGAAAATTTTAAAAGGTGCAAAATGATGCAAGAAATAACATTAAGAGTTAGAACTTGGTGTGCCAGACCCTGATACAGCAGTTGAGAGAAAGCTCCATTGGAGAATCTTATAAAGGAAAATTGTCTGTCATTAAGTATTTCACTATATGAGAGAAAAAGCCCTACACTAACCTGAAGTCAAATCTTTCCATGATACAGAACACAAAACACTCAGACATATTGGAGTAACTAAAAGGTTTTCTTAAAGATTCTGGCTTAAAAAAAAAAAGTAAATTGCATAAAAATTGACATGTTTCACTTTCAAATAAAGTTGACTAAAGTGCAGTACCTGAAACACCACTCCCTTTAAACATATATCGAATTTTTGCTGTAGGTCCACAGATTTATTGTGCTGGTGGACTTTACCAGAATAGGAAGAGTAAAATGAGGCAAAAGCAAGGGTTAAATGTGCAGTTATGGGCATTTTGTGCATCTATATTCACTAAGAAAAGCAGCAATTGGCTCAGCAGGGTCTCACAACCTAAACAAAGAGCTGTACTTATGAGCGGATGGGAATAGAGCATGCATGAAAACAGTAACTTGATACCCACAAAGTTAAATGATTTCCCCAAAGACTTTAAAGCAAACTTGTTTTTTCTTTCCTTGGTAAAGAGTATAACAACTCCAGTCTTTTTATGAGTTCATAAGCACTTAATTTTTCTCTTAGTTTTACCTAAGGATGTGCTTGGTTTTGTTTGTTTGTTTGTTTATTTTTTTTAAATTTTTGAGACAGGGTCTCACTTTTGTAGTTCAGGCTGGCCCTGAGCTCAGCCTCAAACTCACAGCAACTCTCCTGCCTCTGCCTCCCGTGTGCTGGGATTACAGGTGCGAGCCACCACACCCAGCACTGTGGTATGTGGTACTGATTGCTACTGGGCGTAAGTCTCTACAGCCAGTACCGTATGTGGTTACCCGAGATTGAACCCGGGTCCCTGCACTTGCAAGGCAGGTGCCAGAAACACTGAGCTAAATCCCCAGCCCCAGGATGTGTTTGTTTTGATTAAAAAAAAAAAAATACTCCAGTATCTTGACGAACAGAAGTAGTGAATAACATTAAATGATGTCACGGCTCATCTCATTAAACATCAGTTTTGCTGTTTTCTACCTGCATGTGAACAAACAGTAAAGCTCCTCTGACCTGTGTTTTCCTCTTGGCTGGGACTGCTTGCCATTCACTTAGTAAAGCAGTGAGAATGTTAGCAGGCAACCAACTCTTAGTGAACGAATTTACTGCTACTTGAATTCATTATTGTGCTCTTATGCCTAAGCAGCCCTCCTGTTCAACAGCCACACAGATTCAAGGAAAGTAAAAATCAGTGGCTGTAGATTTAACTGCCTCAGGGAAAATTCAATAGTAAAACGTAAACAAGATTGTGCACTCCTAAAAATGCTTCTCTTTTCTTAACTAGAAAATCCGTGTTGCTAAAGTCTAAAATGTAAAGATTCATTTCATTTGGCAGCTTCTTGAAACCATCTCGAGTACAATACAGAAGTCGGCACTATGTACCCCTTACATATATTTCACACCAATCAGTTGTTTACAATAGAGGTGAAGTTCAGATTTAACTATTTTATATACAAATCAGTGGCTGTACTAAATAAACCAATAAACACACATATTCTCCTTTTCAGTAAAATTTCCCCTTTTTTCATCTTTTTTTCAGGTAGGTGAGTGTTTGGCTTATAGTTTGTTGTTTCAAATTACATCCAGACTAAAAAGAATCAAAATTTATTGGCCAGGGATTTAGCTCAGTGGTTCCAGTGCCTGCCTTGCAAACGCAAGGGCTGGGGTTCAGTCCCTGGTAACCACATACAACAATGCTGGGTATAGTGACTCACACCCACCAGCAATCAGTACCACACACCACAGTGCCACGCATGGTGGCTCACGCCTGTAATCCCAACATTCAGGAGGCAGAGAAAGGAGGACTGCTGTGAGTTAGGGCTTGCCTGAGCTACACAGTGAGCTCAGGGCCATGCTGAACTACAAAACAAGACCCTGTTTCAAAAAACAAAAAGAATCAAAATATGTATCCTGTCCTTCATTCTTTAACTAGAATTGCCCTCTTATGAAATGAATATCTCTTTTTAGTATCTTCTGTCACCTCCTTCCCAAGTAGGATTTATCTGAAGTAATACCTCTGGAAGAGTTACCTCTCTGGAGAGGTAACAACTGTCTTCAAATATAGCCTTGGTACTATTTTCTTTTCCTATTTAAATCCACCCAAGAACTACACATATTTTCCTTAAAATAACAACTAATGGTGTTACTCTTTGCAGTACTCCTTATTAGCACTCATAGATAAAATCAAAATTCATAAGCTTCACCTACAACATCCCCAAGCTACCATGTTGGTTGTTTTTCTTAGTATTTGAAACACAAATAAATTATCAGACAATATAATTCTTCACATATACAGTCAGTGAATAACTTGAAAATAGCTTGATATTATATATCCTTTGGTAGGTATCTCTCTTTCACAGGAAAAGTCTATGTTTACCTTCTGGTGTGAGTCCAAATTTTACTAGTGATCACTAAAAAGACTAAACAATTAACACAGATGGTGTGATTAGCAGTACATGGACATTTCAGGGTACAAAACTGAGATTGGCTGCTGGAATTTCATGAAAACCACAGCTGTGCAGGAATCTTGACAATTAAAGACATTTGATTCATTCTCATCCCACATTACCTTGGAGGGGTGTGACTCTTGGAGGCAGCTATCTACATACTGCGTTGTTGATCTTCAGTACGCCACACCCAAAAGTGTTTCTTGCTTTTTCTCCATTAAGAAGCACAGATATATATGGGGGTGGGGGTGGTAGGGTGGGTAGGGCTATGGGAAAAAAATGAGAATTGAGTTGTATCATACTGGTACAAATTCTCATTGTTGAGTGCAATCATGATGTGTATATGTAATGTACCAATAAAGATTTCAATTAAAAAAAAAAGAGGCACAGATGGGAGATCACTCTTCCTCAAATAGTAAACATTCTTTTTCTTTAGTACTTGAGATTAGAAACAGATGTGATCTATCACTGAGCTTTAAACCACAAGACTTTGAAATTTACTTATGTATGGATTTATTTACTTATTTAGGCAGGGTCTCACTAACTGACCTAACAGGAGTAGAACTTGTGACCCTTGCCTCAGCTTTCCTCAGTGCTGGGCTAAGGCATTTCATTTGTAACTTGCTGTTGACTATGTAAATTATCCTAACTTGAAACAAACAAACAAAAAAAAAAAAGAAAAGAAAGAAAAAGAAAAGAAAACCAGAAAAACTCAATGAATTTAGAAGATGGATGAAGTCAGTATTCTTATTAGAGTTAGACTTGGTTTTAGTTCAGAGTTGATTCTTTTTGACTCAAAGGAGGTCTTCTGTTATTTCTTCTCTGGATGGTTGTGATTCTTTTTGCATTGCTCTAGTTGTTACGAAGTCAGTAAAAAGTAAAGGTGAAAAGATAACTTTTAATAAAGGCAGTTTAAAAAATTCATTTATGGCACTGATTTTTATAGAATTTCTTCTAGCAATGATTAAATAAAAGAAGCATAACTTTCAGAATATATACCACTTTATCTGTTCATTTAGATATACGTGAAGAAATGAATACATGGAAAACATAGATGCCATATTAAAGGAAGACATAGGAGATAGTGCTCACCACTGATTTATCAGAAGTATGGAGGCGGAAGCAAAGAACAAACAATGAAAGTGCACTAATAATGAGGAATTTAAGATCAAACTGAAAGATTTACCATGGGATTCTGGTAGATCCCACTGGGGAAAATGTTTGTGTGCTTTTCTATGTCTGGAACATAAAATTTGACAAAGGTTGTTTGCTAAGTTGAACAAGAACTTGACTAGAGTATTTTCTACCAAATGTTTGAACCCGTCATTTCTACTTGTATTGCCACTAGTTTTCCTTCTACTCCACACTCCTGTTTGCCTATTTCAGTGTCATAATGTTAAAGTAAACAAGATGTAAATTCTTTGAAAGTAACTAGAATTTTTTAAAGGAAATATTCATTTAATTTCTTACCTCTTGTTGGTGCTGAGTTATTGTAACCATAGAGTTTCCAGTGAAAGGAGGGATTAAGGGGGCCGGGGAGTTAGCTCAGTGGTTCCGGCGCCTGTCTTGCAAGCGCAAGGACCCGGGTTCGATTCCCCGGTAACCACATAACAATACTGGGTGTGGAGACTCAACCCAGCAGCAACCAGTACCACATACCACAGTGCCAGGCGTGGTGGCTCATGCCTGTAATCCCAGCACTCGGGAGGCAGAGGCAGGAGGATTGCTGTGATGTGAGTTGGAGGCTGAGCTCAGGGCCAGCCTGAACCACAAAAGCGAGACCCTGTCTCAAAAAACCTAAAAAAAAAAAAGAAAGGAGGGATTAAAGTATAAATGGCAGGATTCAAACTTATATGTTCTTCATAACACTAATATATCCAATAATTTCTCATTAACATTGTACTACTCTGGCTTGTTATCATCTGAACAGAGAACACAAGAAAAGGTGCATATTTACAATTTGATGATTGCAAATAGAATTGTTCTTTTCTGTCACTACAGTAGGCCCTATGTGAGAAAGACTTCTTAAACCTAGGGGCATCACAGTAATTTTTTGGAAAATGTATATTATGAGGATGTATAATGCCCATGTTTATATTTTAGTAATATTTCTATTGATTAATTATTAACTTTAATTTTATGAGTTTTTTGACTAATGTAGATTTAACAGAAAGATAAAGCACCAGTAAAAACATTAAAATTTTCATATGCAATTTGTGTGCAGAATAAACATCAACAGTTTCGACACCAACTATTTACCTGCTTACAAGATCTAAAAATATAACATTAAAATAAATTCCTATTGAACTACAGTGAAAATACAAACCAAACTCTACCATAGAAATAACCTTTTTGTTAACTACCACACAGAAGGCAGTCTTCACACATGACAACAGCGTGTTGCATCCACACATCTGGCTCACACTGATAGAACATTGTTTAGCTCTCCTTCTCAGTTTGGCAGGCCATATTTGTCACCTCTCTTGTCCCCCTCTTCATTCAGGAGTTTCCTAGTATGTTATGCAATGTGCACTTAGCAGGAAAATGACATATCTCTAAAATAAGTATCAAATATGTAACAAGTGTTTATAAAAAACATCAACATTTTCTACACCTATGGTTTATTTGCTTACCTTATCTAAAAAATGGTAACAGAAGTAAAATTTCTATGTGAACTGCAATGAAAATACAAATACATTACCACAGAAATAATCTTTAGTCCAATGATCATATCTCAGGAGTTTTCATACATGAGAACAGCATGTTTCATACACAAGTATCTCTTACACTGGTATCACATGTGTTTTCTTTTCCTGCTTCTCGGGTAGGATACATCCTGTTTAAGATTTGTTAGGAGGTTCTGGTGA
The DNA here is from genome assembly GCA_004026965.1 of Petromus typicus. NCBI lineage: Eukaryota > Metazoa > Chordata > Mammalia > Rodentia > Petromuridae > Petromus > Petromus typicus. The sequence goes on along the minus strand of PVIR01009906.1, from coordinate 5,216 downwards.
TGTCTTACCTGTCTGATCAACACTCTGCTCCAGAATTCTTTGAGGAGATCTTTGGACAAGTCTGAATGGTTCTCCCTACGTTGCAACTCATAGTTTATCAATTCCAGTCTCAATCATCTAAGAAAATGGTCCCATGATATTTTTTGCTTCTTAATTTTTTTATAAACTATGAAATTATTTATGCCTAGCATATTTAGGATCTAATAAATACAACCATTGGCCAATGTTTTGTGTTTCAAGTGACATCATAGTTACTGTAATCAACAATATCTACTCTACTTTTTGTTTGTTGTGAGATGCCAACATTTCTGGCTTCATTTGTGTTGAAGATTTCTGTTTGAGTTTTGAGAAGACTGTTGCTCTGCAGTCGAGGCTGTCCTTAAATTTATTATGTAGTACAGGCTGACCTTGAACTCCCAGGATCCTTCAGCCCCATCCCCAAGTACTAGCATTACAAGTGTGCACTACTATGCCTGGCTTCACTGTCAATTTTATCATCATTTTGTAACATTGAAAATATTAAAATTACTTTATTTTTTTCATCATATAAGAGGTCAATGTTACATCTTTCTGAAATACAAATGTGGTATATATTTTTCTATTGTGAACTTACAACACTTTTTCAGAGATCTCCACTTTGGTCTTACAAATAATGGTTCCAGTGTTGGTCAACTGTTTTTTTGTTTTGTTTTGTTTTAATTTGCTTTCTGTTGTTGTAAGCAAGTGGAGCACCAGTTGTTAACTCATGAACCAACTAGTGAGCGCAACATTAGGGTTATTTTTTAAATAGATGCAACAAGTCTGTTCAAAACATCATGTGGTTTATTATTGCACAAATAAAGACTCAATGGCTGAGTTCCAAGATAAATGTCTAAATTCAAGGTGTAAAAATGTCATTATACTAGTACAGTACATATTTTATAACTTATTTGGGAGGTTTATTGGCATACTTTGCTGAAACCTTCAACAACTGCATAACAATGCAAATTGTTTATCAGTGATCATGTACTCAGAAAAATTTATAAATTGCATGACAGTTTGAAACAAAGCTTCCAAAAACTGAGTCAATAGCAGGCAACATTTTCGATTTTTTCCTTTTTATTTCTTGGTGGGTCTTTTTGTCATCAAAATATAGGCAGTTTTGGAAAAACCCAAATATTTTTTGTCCCATTACTGTTTTAAAAATCTCAGCACAACATCTGAAAAATCCTGATAAATACTTTAGACTCTATTTAGCATGATTACAATGATAATTTCCTCTATGAAGCCAAAAAGTTCTGATAGTGAGGTGTCATGTTAAATATATTTTTGAACATCAATATTGATGCATGTAGAATGTCATACGTATATTTAATTATTAGTAAATTTCATAAAATCTCCTAGGGGCCGAGGATTTAGCTCAGTGGTTCCGGCGCTTGCCTTGCAAGCACAAGGGCCCAAGTTTGATCCCTGGTAACCACATACAACAATTCCAGATGTGGTGTGAAAACTCACTCTCACCAGCAATCAGAACCACATACCACAGTGCCGGGCCTGGTGGCTCATGCCTGTAATTCCAGCACTCGGGAGGCAGAGGCAGGAGGATTGCTGGGAGTTCAAGATTGAGCTCAGGCCCAGCCTGAACTACAAAAGTGAGACCCTGTCTCAAACAAACAAATAAACAAAAATCTCTTAGCATAGCATCTGTTACAAACAATTTCCAATATTGAGTTGCAATGTTGGCACTTCATCTAATAGATTTCACCCCAGGCAAGAACCTAATAAGATTTTTCAATCTAGTTTGAATGTTGGATCGTTCAGGTATATATGACCATTTTGTAGCATTTTGACAAGTAAATATTTACTTACCTGACTTTTTTCTTCATGTGAATCAAAGGTTTTATTTTATGCTACTCAATCCATTATAGCTTGCTAATTTCTTTAGCTTGCATGACCCAAGTCATCTTTGGTAGCTAAATCACTTGATGACTCACTTACAATCTTAATTGGGCTAATTGTACAAGAAAAATCACAAGAAAACATGTAATCAAAAATTATACATACACAAAAACATATGATGGCACATAACCCATTTACGCTTTGACACAAGTGCACACAACTTGCTGTTTGTAATTACCAAGTGGGAGAACATAGACTGCTTCCTACATTCTCCCACTATTGCTACTGAGGCACAGTGCTGGCTACCATTATGCTAAAGTACATATTTTCACAATAAAAATATGGTTGAGGTGTTTCTCACCCACCATTATGTCCCTAAGAAAACACACTGCCATAAACCAAAGCATGAATCACAGCGATATCAATAACTCAGGATTCGCCCCTCACAGTGGAAGCAAATAAACTAACAACAATTGAGTCCTCAGTAGAATGAAGACGTTTCACCTACTCTCCAAATATTTCAAATAAATATGAATTTTAAAGAACTGGAAGAGAGAAAAACAGAAGGACTTTTCAAAATTAAATAAGCATTCCTAATTGATAAACCATTGTGATGGTCATGAAGAAGATGGTCTTTATAATTTCTGCACAATACGAAGATCAAAAATCATGTTAACACATGCTTAGAAACTTCTAAAAACTTGAATAAATATAGGGAAATAATTTAATAGTCAATAGTGTCATAAAATATAATTTTCTTTCAAATTACTATATTCCAATTATAATTCTGTGGAAAAATTTGAAAAATAACTATGTGAATAAAAAAGTAAAGTATAACACTCAGTGTACAATTTGGTCCCTTAATTGGAGACCACATATAGGAGTATGTAGAGAAGAAAATAAAGCAAAATGTTCATTGTTAATGACTTCTTCATAGGAAGACCAGTGTTGGTTTTTTATTTGTATCATGCAAGCTATTTAAGTAAAATATTTATCTCCTAGTGTTCTTGTGAGGTTCATCTTTCCTAGGAAATCCAATACAACATAGATGGAAATGGTTAACATATTATGAAACATTATGTGAATGTGGAATTTTAAACAGTATAATAAACATTAACCATCTGGCTTTTCAATATTATTGATTTTACTTGTCTTAGCTTTATATAGCATATCACTTTTCTATTAACTTCTTCCCTTAGTAATTTCTGGAGTACTTACAAAGCATTCTGCAATTTGGAGAAAATGTCATCAATTTTCTTTCTTTCTTCTTTTTTTTTTTTGAGACAGCTTTTTTTTTGAGAACCACCACTTTGTGGTTCAAGCTGGCCCCAAGCTCAGCCTCAAACTCACATCACAGCAATCCTCCTGCCTCTGCCTCCCGAGTTCTGGGATTACAGGCGTGAGCCACCACGCCCAGCACTGTGGAATGTGGTACTGATTGCTGCTGGGATGAGTCTCCACACCCAGTATTGTATGTGGTTACCAGGGATTGAACCCGGGTCCTTGTGCTTGCAAGACAGGTGCCGGAACCACTGAGCTAACTCCCCAGCCCTGTCATCAATTTTCTTGCCTCTCTTCAGATTACAAAGTAACCCTTCGACAGGAACCCTTCTGTGTCACGCACATACCCTGTAATCTTATGTTTGCAGACATGAATTTACCTTTCCCTTCTGACTACTTCACTTTCTGTATGTGTTCTTCCTTCATATAGCTAGTTTCCTTTTTTGTTTTACTAATCTTTGCTCTCTACTGCTTTCAAACCTAGGCAACTATATACTCCTCACCTCCAGTATTTTCCTCTGAAAAATCTTCAGCATTAAAACTACTTAATTCAATGAGGACAAAAACAACAACACCAAAAGCCCTTTATTCTATTATCTATTGATTCACAGTGAAATTTATGCAAGGTCTGAATTTAAAGTTTCTGTGTCTTTAACTCTCTCTCACCCCTAGTTCGCCTCCATTTTTCACTATTCATATAAAGATGACAAATAGTCTCCTCCTTCCTAATGAGCTTTACTCACAACTTATTAGGTGAAACTGTCATGGACATATACTTTCCTGAACTTCTGTGTCACCATATTGGATTTTTTTGACCATTTGTAAGATAGACATTCCCAAATTTCTATCTCCACATTCCTCACTGGAATTAGAACACCATGCATTGAGTTACTTGCTTGCTATCAATTCCCAACATGTGGTACATGCCCAAATTAAGGGTCTCCCACACCACTCTGTCAAAAAAAATTTCTATTATTCACGTACACATATAGAAACTCAAACACACATACAATGAGCTATCATCTAAGAACATCGGCTTGCTGGGATGGTGGCACATTCCTGTTATCTCAGCACTTGGGAGGTCAAAGGAGGAGAATCACTATGAGTTCAAGGCCAACCTGAGCTACATAGTGAACCCCTGCATACAAAATAAATAAATAAATAAATAAAACAGCCAAGCATGCTGGCTCACATCTGTAATCCCAGCACTTAGGAGGCAGAGGCAAGAAGATTGCTGCAAGTTCAAGGTCATCCTGGGCTGCATACTGTGTTGAGGGTGAACCTGAACTATAAAGTGTGACTTTGTCTCCAAAATGATTTTTTAAAAAGAACACCAGGAAAGTGATTGAGTTCAAGTTAAAACTCTATTACTTAAAAGATGAATACCTAAAATAATTAGTTTAATGTTTGCCTTAAGTTTTCTCATGTGAAAAACATTCAAAATTGTTTTAAGAATTAATTGCCTTAAGTAGAGTAAAACTGAGCACACTATTTTGACATAGTAAACATTGAGAAAATAATAGCCAATATTATTTCCTGTCTCATCTATTTCCTAAGCACTTAGCTAATTACATAAGACATAGATCTAAGAAATGCTTAAAATGTGCCAGTCCCTTAGTTTCATACTTTTTCTACCCCCAATCATCAGTATTTAAGTGTCTACAGAATTCTCAAAAGTGTTCATAAATCTATCATTCCAACTGTAGTAAAAGCTGTCATTATGCGTCACTTTATTCCTTCTCCCACCCATTACCATTCCCCAACCAGAGATACTGTTTGCCTACATCCTAGAAGCTTTTTTGGAGAAAACAGTAGTTTCAATTTTAGTGTGAAAGCAAATGAAGGTTTCATTTTCAAAGCTCACATGTTCTGAATTTATTTGCAACATGTCATTGTAAAATTATGTAATATGTATATTTGGTTGTCCCTCCTGTTTTCTGCTGTACAGCTCCTAAAATCCTTGAAATGCTTGGATTAAAAGTTCCTCATGTGACTAACGGGCTGACTGTTCTTTGTCTGCTCCTAGGTGGCTGATGGGCAGAAGGCTTCGTGTCACA
>PVIR01009905.1:13010-51738 GCA_004026965.1 Petromus typicus | reverse complement strand
TATCTATGAGAAACCTTCAGCCAGTATCATACTAAATGGTCAAAAATTGAAACCTTTCACACTAAGATCAGGAACAAGACAAGGGTGTCCTCTCTCACCACTTCTGTTCAATATAGTTCTGGAAATATTAGCCATAGCAATTAGGCAAGAGAAAGAAATAAAAGGAATAAAGATTGGAAAAGAAGAAGTTAAATTGTCACCTTTTTTTTTTTTTTTTTTTGAGACAGGGTCTCGCTTTGTGGTTCAGGCTGGCCCTGAGCTTAGCCTCAAACTCACATCATCGCAATCCTCCTGCCTCTGCCTCCTGAGTGCTGGGATTACAGGCGTGAGCTACCACGCCCGGCACTATGGTATGTGGTACTAATTGCTGCTGGGTGTGAGTCTCCATGCCCAGTATTGTTATGTGGTTACCGGGGATCGAACCCGGGCCGTTGCGCTTGCAAGACAGGCCCCGGAACCATTGAGCTAAATCCCCAGTCTGAGTCACTTCCTTTTGATATTTAAAGGGACTCAAGCTAAGAGTTTTCCTTAGGTCTCAGAGGAGACTTTGGACTTGGATTTTCACCAATGCTGCAACTGTTGGGACTTTGGTAACTCTTAGAGATGAGTTAAATGTATTTTGCATACAAGTACATTCACATTTATAGCAAATACAATTCATAATAGCTAGATCTGAGAAATGGCCTATCTATCCATCAATAGATGAATATATAAAGAAAGTTTATGTGCAGTGGAGTACTACTCTTCCATAAAAAAGGCTAAATTTGAGGCACTTGTAGGATAAATGGATTGGGTTGGGTTTTTTTGAGACAAGGTCTCTCTGTGTAGATTAGATTGGCATTAAACTCACTAAGTAGCCCAGGCTGACCTTGATCTCACAGTAATCCTCCTGCCTCAGCCTCTCAAGTACTGGGATTATAAGTGTGAGCCCCAATGCCTAGCTAATATTAATATTGAGATCTAATATTAAGTTAAATAAATCAGACACACACCTTAAATGTCTCATGGTTTCTTTTATATGAGAAACCTAAAATATAAAGAGCAAAATAAAACATAGGTAATGGAAGATTGAAAAATCTTTTTCAAATGAGAAGGAGACCATAAGATGGAAGGAGAAGGAGGGATGAGTGGGGTAGAGGACGAAAAAAGAAATAAGATGTGTTATATACATATATCATCTCATGATAAATATAATTATGTACTATGTATACGTACTAAAAAAATAATAGATTCATTCAAAAAACAAAATGAAAAATGAAAGAGATCTGTATGCATCTTTTGAGGGTCAAGAGAAGGATTTTATGGCTTGTATCTTGATGTCCTTCAAAAGTCTCATGTGGTTATGGGTGGGGTTTGGGGGAAGTGATTGAAATACAGAGGTGGTTGTGGTCCATCTGGCTTGCTGTTGAGAGTTGGGTCCTGGACGGAGACTATTTAGATTACCAAGGTTCAGAGCAGGAGGCGTCTGCTTCTGTAGCTCTTTTCTTCTCTCTCATTTCTGCTTCTTGAGTCATGAGCGGCTCCCTTCCATGTGCCCTTCTGGAGCCAGACAACCATGGACAGAAATGTGAGCAACAGACGTCTCTCTCTCCTTTCATTGTGTCAAGTATTTTGTCCCAGCAACAGGGGAGGTAACGAAGACAGACAGTCATCATTCCCTTGAGAAATACCTGTGTGAACCCACAGATGGAGTTTTAAAAATCTTGTGTTTTTCTTTCTTTTTTCTAGTTTTTTTTTTTTTTTGGTTATTATTTTTTATCAACCTCAGTATTCCTCTGTATTTTAAGGAGAGTATGCAAATGTTGTCCGAGCTGATTTTACTTTGCCATTTTTTCATTTCAGAAATGCTCATTTACTGCCTGCCATGTGGTACACACAGAAAAGACAAAAGTAAGCCAGGCATAGTCCCTGCCCTAAGGAATATGTGATACCTGGTCATGTAGTCATCACCTAAATGGAGAGTAGGGGTCAAGGAAGAGTAACTGTTTACTTGAACCTTTAGGAAGTTAGCAAGGGCTTGTTGAGCTCTTGGAAGGCATAGAAGTGAGCTATGTGAACAGGAAGTTTAGATGGCTGGGAAAAGACATTCTGTGTAGACATAGAACATTGGAAAGCTCAAGGTAGATGGATTCATGTGACACTGTGCTTCAGATATCTACTGGCTCAGATCTGTGAGGGGCTCAGAGTGCTAGGAGAGGCACGCTGAGGTCTTTCCTAAAGGGATTTAAATTAAAATGATTGATAGTGTTAATGCTTTACTTTCCAAACAGAATATGCTAGAGCACCAGTTTATTAATTGTGCTTTAGATCCACGCAGCTGAAGCTGTGGTTGAAGTCCCCAATGTGATGTTACTGGACATTGGTTAGTATCGAAATTACATGCAGTACGTGAGCATTTGACTGCCAAAGATAAGGCAAAAGAAGACAAATGACCAGCATCATACATTTGCTTCCAGTCGGTTGTGATGGTAAAAGTAGATGCTATCTCTGGAGTTATTTTTTTCCTTCATTGTTTTTTGATTTCGTAGATATAAAAAGCAGACTATTCAGTTTTATGTGAGTCAGACTCTTTAAAAGCTGAATCAAAATATGGTATATATGGCCATAAAGGGTTTTTATCCTCAGGAGATTTGCGAATATTTATCACCCTTTGTGGAGCCATATACACATTCCAGCAGTTTAAGTGGAAACACATGTTTGAATCCAGGAACACACATGCATCCCACAAACTCACGCTGGAAATGGTAGATTTTGTTCTTGGTCACAGGTTGAGTGATACCTCCAAATAACTAACCTGGGTGCAATTCTTATCTCATTTCTTCTTTACTTCAATAGAAAGTATCTTCCCTTCACAATAAGTGGTATGTTTCTGTAAAGTTTGAATTTAAGTTTGGGAGATGTAAGTGTCAAATATATTATCTCAAATTTGAAGCTATAATTGTAATTGTTCATTTTTCTATATACTGAATTTCTCTCAAAGAATTAAAGTTACTGTGTCTTCCAGAGATGTCCCCAGTTTTCTCCATAGTGTTTTATGAAGCGTGTTTGGAATGCTTTATGTCCCGGACACCCTGTTAGGGGAAAAGGCTAAGTAAGCTGCTATAGCAGAGAGACTGCCGTGTACTGGCATTAGGAATAGATTGTATTTTTAACTTCTTGTGACATTTTAAGGGATGCACTCTCGCTTAGTGGTAGCTTTGGCCTGTGCTTCCAGTTACCCAAGTTCCTTCTGTGCCATGGCTGGGCTGTTCTTCGGAGCATGGATATCTTCATGGTGGAAGCTGGGTTCACACCACATCCAAATGGGAGCGGTGCAAAAGAATGGGGGTGTTGAAGAATGGTGTGCCATGGTGGGGCCCCTTCCTCTCGCCTTCCATTAGGGAAAGTGTAGGTAAGTATTCTAATTGCAATAATGAGAAAGAGGAAAAGAGAGGCTGAGAATTTGGAGAAAAAATTGCTTTTATAAACACTATCTGCCAAAAACAAAATTGTTAGAGAAAAATATATGTGTTTAAAGTAATGTCTTTGTGTGGTATACTTAGAAACCATTTGTATTTGTCTGTTAGGCCTGCCACATCACAAGCTAGGTAGCTTAACCATGAGAAATTTATTGTCTTAAAGTTCTGGTGACTGGAAATCCAAAGGCAGAATGTCAAGAAAGATGGCGTTCTACCTGAATCCGTTCCGTTTTCTGACGATTTATTGGTGATTTTTGATGTTCCCCTGGATCTTGTCATTCCTTTTCATATGATCGTCTCCCTGTGTGTGTAACTGTGTTTCCAGGTTTCCCCTTTTGATAAGAACACTTATGACATTGGATCAAGGATTGCCTACTTTGCTGTGGTCTCAAATTGTTACATCTGCAATGATCCTGACTCAAAATAAGGTCACTTTCTGAGGTCCTAGGGGTTGGGACTTGAGCGTGTGAATGTTTGGAGCACATAGTACAACCTCTGGCACCTTTAATGAAGGAAATGATTTTTAGAAAAATTTACTAAAACTTCAAATGTTCTTCATCACATTTTGATATTCACTTAGATCTTTGGAGTTTAATTGCTTAATAATTTGTACCCAATTCGTTTTTTTCTTATTATGAGTCAAATGCATAATCTACATTTATACAATGTAGATTGTATAAAATGAATATATTGCTTAATAATTTGTACCCAATTAGTTTTTTTTCTTATTATGAGTCAAATGCATAGATTGTATAAAATGAATATGTAATTGACATGGAAAAATTAACCTGTAGTCTTACAATGTACTTTGAGTTATTTATATATCTTTAGTCTTTGCTTATGAATGTTAAAAATACATATTAAAATGATTTTGTTCACATTATGATTCATGGGACAGCAGATTAAACTATTTGCATTAGGTACTTCCCAAATTTCTTTTTTGTGTGAGAGCTTTACAAAGTTTTTCAGTAACTGTACTTTTTATTTTTTAGTCCTGTCTCCACTTAAAAAAATAGGGAACAGTTACAACTTTATCTTTCTAGCTCTTTGTGCACTTCTAATTGCAGTGCTGTCTAACTGAAGCAGATGGAAGTGATCTTTCAGATTTTTGGGAAGGTTTTCAGCAGTTGTTCATGGCTTACTCACTGTCTGTCCTGTTTCCTTTTACTCGCCTCTGTTTTTTTTTCCTCTTGTGAAAATGATTATGATCGGATTTGGGAGGGAAAATGTATTACAGTGTGTAAGGTGGAGATGGGCGCAGTGATTGTATTACAAGTGTGACTCATCAAAGCAGAAGGCTTTAGAGAGCTACAATCTGATGGCCAAAGAAGACAAAATCCAGTCAGCATTTTCACTAATGAAAGCCAGGTTTTGGATTCTATATAGTCTTTTTCCTCAGAGTGCGTAGCATATGTTTTAAATGAAGAGGTATTTTAACCTCAAAATATATTGGATGATTATTTGGAAAGTGACCTATAAACTATCCCTTGTCACAAGAGCTAACAGTCTAACAAATAAGATACTGTTTGGAGGCTTATGTGGTATATTTTTATCACCTTCAAACTGATACTTTATAGGAAAACACATTAGTTTTGGCACTTTGAGAGTGGAGAGTAGGAAGTGTTGCTGTCTGGGGAAAGTTGCTGTGAGGAAAATTTGGCTCCCTCTGTACCTTAGACTGAGTACATTATAAGGTGGTCTTAGATGGAGACAACATGGTTCTTTTCATTGGAGGGTGGCAGAGACAATAAAACTGCATCTGTTTTTTTCACTGTCCATAATTTTGTATGTGTTGAATAGATCCTATTTCTGTAGTAACAGAAATAAGTTTTTATTTATTTAAAAATAAATTAAATTGAGTATAGCTCCATGAACAAACTTTTTCAGTCTTTTGAGCCATTATACTTGCCCACAAAATATCAAAATAGATTTAAATAAAGTTAGGACTCTGTCAAACTTTAATATTAGGCTTTGTTTCAGTGGTTATAGGAAGATTCCTGCATTGATTTGCACTGATAAAGTGTATTTTTGACTTCTATTTTGGCAATCATTTTATGCAACTACCTCATGAGAGCTCATTTCTGGTTTTATTCTTCTTTCCAAAATCATGAAAGCAGGCAATGGCATTGAAAATTTTTTTAATAAGTGTAATGGTTGCAACTTAATTGCTAGTATGATTTTTAAAGTGAATGATTAGGATCGTAATATGTCATGAAAATTTAGTCATTGTTTATTAAAATTGTTTTTTCTTCTTGAAAACAGCATTGCATTTTGTAAACAAAATTAAATTGATAAAAGGTTTTAAAAGAAGGGTCACAAAATCGTGTTCTGTGACTGATTTGTAGTGTGAGCATAAGAAGGCTCAATTTAGAGATTTATTTGTATTATTTTAAAACAGCTTATATATTATTAAGTATTTTCTCCATATAGATAAAATGCCTACTTTAATTACAATTGTTGTCAGTATTTCCTTTAGGAGAAAGATCCTGAGATGCAAAGGTTCTTATTTGTGGTTGATACTAAGATCTCAGAGCTCTGCACATTATATGTATGAGCCAAATGTGTACTATAGTAATAAACTGTAATATGCAAATATAAGTATTTTCATGTAGTTCAGAAACAGTTTTGAACATAGTGACATTACTATTTAATTCAGTTAGTTTTAATCACAGAAGCTTTACATTTGTTGTCTTATATATGGTGTATACATAGAAATTATGTCTTTTCCTTGGCATGTGACAAATACATCTGAGGCATAAGACAAATTAAGCATTGGTAAATATGTATCATATCTTTAAAGGTTGTCTGAAAATAACATATAAAGACATTCACTGTGGCAGTGTTGTAGTGAATTGAAATGTTTGTGTGCTCAAAATGTAATGTTTGAAATAGTATTTATCTAAATATTTGATTACTCTGTAGGCATTAAAAGCACATATTTTGTAAATATTTAATGACAATATTTGTAAATATTTAATGACTGAAAATTTATTAACTATATTAATACAAAACTCAAGGCAAAAGGCATATAAATAATGCCAGGATATTAATGCTAGCTGTTTTAGTGGTGAAAATTATGGATGATTTTTTTTTCCTCTGCACTTTCCCTCATTGAACCAGTGTGATTTTTATAATCAGGATTAATAACTCTTCCTATATGGAGAAAAGTAGATAGTAAAAGCTAAAGTTGCCCATGGACTCATTATTGTTCTCAACTTATAGAAGATGGTGTTTTTTTTTTTTTTTTGGTTGTTGTTTGTTTAAAGAAATCTAAGAAGCCTGACTTTCCTTCAAATGCAGAAATTCCTTCTTTATCACCTACAGTAGTTACAAAGACAAAATTGGGCTCTGTACACTAGTTTTTAAAAGTATTAATTTTTAAAACATACCGTCCTTCTTCATGCATTTGCCCTGTTCTTCCCATCACAAGTGTATACAAACTTTGAAGATTGTTTTCACATTACTATGCATGTCTTGTTTTCTTTAGACCGAAGGTACTTGGTTCCACTCTTTTCCCCTCCTCCTTCTCCTCTTCTTCCTAGATTGAACTCAAGGCCCTTGCACTAAGCTACTATCCCAGCACTCTCTTTCATCAACATTTTTTTAAAAATTTAAGCTAGCACCTCACTAAGTCACTGTACTGCCCAGAGTGCCCTCAAACTTGCTTCATCTCTCAAGGTATGTACCATCATGCCTGGCTTTCTTGGCTTCTCATCTGTCATCTGATTTAGTTCTCATACCCCCTCTGTTCTGTTCATTTTCAGTAGCAGGACCAAAGTCGTATTTTAAATAGTGGCAATAATATCTGTGCATAGTAGTTCAGATATAGTCTGACGGTACATTTAGAGTGAGATTATAATATGTACAGTACATATGTGACTCAGGAGTACTTTTAAAATTTATGAACTCTGCTCCCATTGATGTGGTCATAGACTGGAGGAATTGGCATCCCTGGACATTTTGCTTCCAACTGAAGAAAAGAGGTTGGTGCTAGTGTCATTACTAGATAACACAGCACAAAGTAACTGTACTTCCTGATTTCAAACAGGCAGGTGAAGACTTGCATAGACCTATCTCAAGTGGTGTCTGTCACTCCTCTCCTGACCAGACCATTTGGCAGTTCATGTTAGAATAGGAAAGTGGAGACCATCACTTTTGAAGAGTTCTTCTGGTTTGATGTTGACTAAACAGTACAAACTGCTCTATTCACTTCGGACTCTGCAGTTTACCTGAGGAAAATGATTTCGCTACAGAGTGACAAGGCCACAAAGGGATGGAATTGGTACATAGCTTTTGAGTATCACTGGAATGACAGTTAGTAAAGAACTTTAAACTTTGTGACTTAAAGTGGTTCACAGAAGAATCAGTACAGTTTAAAACCACACATGGTATGTCTCTTCTAGACAAGGATGTTATGATTTAAAGAGCCTTAGATTTATTATGTTTTTTTTTCAGGTTAGGAGCTAGTTGGTAACTGAGACTGGAATGGTGGTTTTCAGATGTTATACCTGAGTATAGTAAATAAATGCTAAATGTTTTAAGTCAGCAGTTATACCCTCATGTGTGGGCTGTACTTCTATAGTGAGAGAAGTTCTGCCCAAATTTGAAAGTTTCAAAAGGAAAGCTTCTGCATTCTAAATTAGGATCTTTATGGTATGTTACAGGGACTTCCAAAAGGGTGGAAGCAAATTAATTCAGTACCATAAATGGTATGGATTTTGTAGTCTTTTATATTAAACTTAGAGTCAGACATCAGAATCTATTAAGCATGGTCATTCTGAAATTTGTACCTCTGATAGTTTTTTCTAAGTATGAGATGTATGGTAATATCTTACTGTGAAGCTACAAATTGTTTCTTTTTTCAAGTTTAGGACTTTTTGCTAGAGAACAGCTATTGTTTGGTATGAATCAAATGTTTGCATTTTATTTCCACAGAATAGATTGTCTTCAAATTGTCGGCGAACTCCTCCATCTTCCCTTCCTTGGTCTCGGAGTAGTACTTTTCAATTGATGTACATTATACTCTATGTGGCTGTGATTACCGCTCCTGCCTTGGCATGTGAAAAAAAAGGAGCAGGCTCCTTGGTGCACTGCCCTGCTTCTAGTCTCCAGCTCCAGTCGGTGGATTCTCTGCAGACAGGGCTTACTACCCAAGGGCAGCGTCTCAGACTTGGTGCAGGCAGCTTCTCCAGTGAGCGAGTGGGGTCAGGATAAGAAAGACCATGAGCAGGATGAGGCAAGGCCATGGGGAAGCTGGAGTGATGAGAGGACAGAGGCAGTGAGTAAGCAAGCGGTGCAGACCCGTCCACGGTGCACAGCGAAGAGGAAGCAGCAGGTGCACAGTGAAGGAGGTGCCGCTCCTGGGGTCTGACTGGAGGTGTCCTCAGGGTCTTCTCTCCTTTTGATCCAGTCAGCAACATCAGGGCCTAAAGAAGTGCCAAACTAAAGATGCATGAGTCCCATCTTTCAAGGAGCAGTACTCTTCAGAGAAGATGCAAGACACTGTCTCTGAGTCTCGTTTAAAGAACATATGTCGTAGCAGTGCCACTGTGTGTTTGAAACGTTAGCCTGCATTTTACTGGAGTATAACAAACTCTTGGCATCCAATATGTGTGTGTGTGTGTGTGTGTGTGTTATATGAGAATAGTGTTCTTACTCAAGGGTGTACATTTTCACTACTTGCCAGCATTATTCAAGGAATAATAAAATCATCATTGTTAGTATCATAGGTGAGAAAAGCAAGGGCTTTCTTTCAGAAAAGCCTTCTCCCTCCACATCAGGATTTCTTCTTTCTCCTTTGACGTTGGCACTGACTTTTTTTTTTCCTGATATCATATTTTTATTTTGTGGAAAGGGTTATAACTGGTCAGCATGCAGAGAGGTCAGTACTGCATATAAACATTTTCTGTTTTTCTTAAAAATGGTTAAGTAGAACACTTTGCTGCTCTCTGTTTCTCTGAGTAACTTGATCTTTGGATTAAATTATTAAATATCCAGAATGTTACCCTCTCATTTTGTGTGTTCAGCAGTTGTGCCTTTTCTCAAACTGGCTCTTTTGCAACTTTTATTATTTCATTTATTTGGAAGTAAATTCTTTCCTGAAAAGAACTGTATTTTTGGCATTTTAAATGGTGGAAAAATAAATTTCTTTTTAAAATTTTTTATTAGTGCATATTGTATTACATAATGGTCATATTCCTTGTGGGGAATTGGTACATGCACATAACACATGTCCTTTCTTTTTTTCCATCCCTCCCTCTACCCACCTGCACCCCTCCATCCATCTTTTGATTCTTTTCCCATTTGATAAAGAGCCATCTCCCTACTTCCTATTATTTTTTATTTTGCTTTTTAGACTTTGGATATCTTAAGATTGGGTGTCTGATTTCTTTCACTTAACATGATGATCTCAAGGCGCATCCATTTTCCTGTAAGTAATTAAAGTTTATCCTCCTTTATGGCAACATAGTACTATATTATGTATATAGACCATATTTTATCCATTCACCTGTTGATGGATATATAAGGATGCTTCTCAGATTTAGCTATTATGAAGAGTACTGCTATGATTATGAGTATATATGTACCACTCTAATGTGATAATATCCATAGTTGGGTCATGTAGCCTTTTAACTTTAGTTTTTTTGAGGAATTGCATAGTGATTTCTATAGTAGTTACACTGGTTTACAGTCCCACCAGCATTGAAGGAATTCTTTTTTCCTGAAGACTCACCAGCATTTGTTATAATTGGTTTTGTTGATGATAACAACTCTTTTTGGAGTAAAATGGGATCTCAGTGATATTTAATTTGCATATCTCTAGTGGTCAGCAGCGCTGAACATTTCTCATGTGTTTATTGGCCATTTATTCTCCTAGGAAATTTTTATTCATATCACTTGGCCAGTGTTTGATTGATTCTTTTATTTGGGGGCTCTTTCTGAATTCTTGATGCTAGTGCTCTGTCTGAGGAGTAGCTGGCAGATTTTTGTCCCATTTTGCAGGCTGTCTCTTCACTCTGCTGGTTGCTTCCTTTGACCTGTGGAAGCTTTTTAATTAGGATGACTGCATTTGCCAATTCTTGATACTGTTTCTTGTAGCTCTGGGGTTTTGTTCAGAAAGTCTTTGGCTGTACCTGTGACTTCAAAAGTTTTACACCTATTTCATCTTCTAGAAGATGTAGTGTTTTTGTTTTAACATTTAGCTCTGTGATCTTTTTGGATTTTAGTTCAGTACACTGTGAAATGTGTGGGTATAAATTCAGTCCTCTGCTTTTGGATAGCTGGTTTTCTTAGTATTGTTATTAAAGAGGCTACATTTCCTCTAGTGTGTTTTGGCCCCTTCATCAAGTATCAAATAGCTGAATGTACCTGGGGTTGTTCCTGCATCCTTTGTTCCATTAATCTGTTTTTGTGCCACTACCATGTCTGTTCCATGTTGATATATTTTCTACAAAATAAGTTGTTTTCAAATTGTCGGTGATCTCCTTCTGTCTGACCTTCCTTTGTCTCAGAGTAGTACTTTTAAATTGATGTACATTGTAGTCTGTGTAGTTGTAATTATCACTCCTACCTTGGCATGTGAAAAAGAGACGATGGGTAAGCAGTGTCATATTTTGTTGCATGTCTGTTTTTGTGCCAGTACCACACAGTTTTTATCATTTTAGCTTTGTAGTGTCACTTCAGATGTGAGATTGTGATGCTTCCTGCTTTGCTCTTGTTAACCTGGCATACCTTTCTTTCGGGGTCTCTTCTGATGCCGTATGACTTTTAACATTGTTTTCTGTAATTCCATGAGGAATGCTGTTGATATTTTGGTTGACTTTGTTAAGTCTCCATGTCTATTTGAGGAATATGCCATCTTAACTGTATTGGCTATGGTACCCAGGAACAGGGGATATTTTTCCATTTTCTAGTGTTGTCTTCAGTCTCTCTTTTAGAGCTCTGTAGTTTTTATTGTAGAAGTCTTGGACTTCCTTGTTTAAGTTAATGCCTTAGTAATTCTTTTTAATACTGTTATGAAAGATGTAAAATAAATTTAATTACCTTTCTTTTAGTACTTCATTTTCTGTTTTTGATGAAATCAAAATGGTCTAGAAATGTATGTCTTTCTTTCATTTAAACTGACTACAGTTAGTATTTCTTTCATCTTAAGTAATCACACAGTTATTCAGGCTTTCTGCTGCTTACTGTCAAAGCAATGATAGGTGCAGAAGGGAGGAACTGAGCTGGAGTGACACCAATTGCCACTGTAACATAGAGGCTTCTGTGTTTCCTCCTTGGATTTCTTTCTTGAGTTTACCATCAGTTTTTGAAAGAAGCTAATGGGGGAAGAAAAACTTTTATTCCCTTTGCCTGTTTACTCTGTAGTTCCTGAGAAATCTTACTCTCCTGTGAAAAAGAAAACTTTAACCTTGTTTAGCTTAGGGTTGCCATCTTAAATAGAATGTCTTCCTGTTATTTTTTCCACAGCATTTATGAAGACAATGGTCTGAATTCATGTGAAAGTCAGTAGGAGGTGCTGTTCAGGAAGCATTGTGGCCTGTTTCCCAGATCCGTAGGTTTGGAGAGCCCTAGCTTTTCTTGGCTTCACCTAGAACAGTGAGAGGAAGATATTAGCAAAATTGAGGAAATGGTATTTTCAGTACTTTATTGGAACATGGATATGTATTTCTTCTCCTCTGAGTATCACTTCACTTTGTTATCCTTTTCATCTGTTAACAATAGACCCATTCCCTCATCACGTGTGAATCTAAAAGCTTGCTTGCTTTTTTGCAGTTCCCCTGGAAATAATAAAGGCTAAATTTGACTTTGAAGGAGCTTCAGTCTGAAAGGACTTACAAGAAGGGTCAGAGTGAACAATCATGTGCAGACTTAACAGAAACACCACAGGAGCTGCTGTGGAGACACCCTCCGTGCTGTCTGTGCGTGGATGCTGTGTGGGTGCAGGCTGTGGGGAGAGGACAGCGCTGTGGCTTCTGTCCTCAGGAGATCCCTGCTGGGCAGAAGAGGCTCCTAAGTGACCCCAAGTGTGGGGCATTTACAGCGGATGTAGAAAGAGTGAGGATTTTTGTTGTTTTGTTTCTTCTTTGAGGAATTAGGACTTCCCCGGGGAGAAAAAGTTTGAGTAGGTACGTTTAAAGTAATATATTTAGCATAAAATAATGTAATTATTGTGTTGGGTTAGATGATAGAGGGCTATGTGAGAGTTTGTCAGCAGAGAGCAGGGTTTGTGTTAAAATGTCTTCCAGTGTGATGCTCAGAGCCCTGATTTTCTTTTTCAAAATTATCTTGATTGGTACATTATGAATACACATCATAATCGCATTCAACATTAAGAGTTTGTACCAGAATATGACATGACTTGATTCTAATTTTTTCCCTTTCTCCCCTGCCTTGCATTTCCCTACCCCCTATATACACAATCTTTGTTTTCTTTTTTCTTTATTATTACCACATTCGTTTCCCCCTCATTATTTACCCTTACACTCTTTCCTTTTAAATATTTTCTACTTCACAATATCAACTATACATACTACAACTCATTTACAACTTAACTTTCTCATACCAGAGGAAAGATATGATATTTACACATCTGTGACCTGTTTATTTTGCTTATGAGGTCATCCTCAAGGTATATCCATTTGAGTATGAATGATTCTATCTTATCTTTTTTAATGGCAGAGTAATACTCCATTCTATAAAAGAACCACATATACAAAGGAATTAAAAGAGTCATTTTAGGGCCCTGGAAGTTAGCTAAGTGGTTCCAGCGCCTGTCTTGCAAGCGTGAGGGCCCAGGTTTAATTCCTCAGCAACCACATACAATACTGGGCGTGGAGACTCACGCCCAGCAACAATCAGTACCACATACCACAGTGCCAGGCATGGTGGCTCATGCCTGTAATCCCAGCACTCGGGAGGCAGAGGCAGGAGGATTGCTGGGATGTGAGTTGGAGGCTGAGCTTAGGGCCAACCTGAACTACAAAGTGAGACCCTGTCTCAAAAAAAAAAGAGTCATTTTACAGCCTCATATGTGCACCCATGTTTACAGTAGCTCAGTTTGTGATTGCTAAGTCTTGGAAACAACCCAAATGTCCATCAACTGGAGACTGGATAAAGAAAAAAAAGAAAAGGTAGCCATGATTTTCTTACTGGAGACAAAGTAGAAAGGCATTTCTCAAAGAATTAGCCAGAGAGGTTAATTTGCAGAGAGGCTTTTGCAGAGAGGCAGTGAGGAACTGAGAAGCCTTGTCCTATAAGACAGGAGATTACACAACCACATGTATGTGTGCATCATTAATTTGTCATATATAAATATAATTTGATAGATTCATGAATTCTCTAAGTGAAAGAAGGAGAGAGTAATTGGAAGGATTTGAAATCTAGGATAAAGCTAGGAGACCACATTGATACTATTAGCCATCTTCTCAGAGATGAGAAGTAAAAATGACAGGATGACCATTTTGCAACGAAGTTTGCTTTGCCACTTGGACTTTCTTTATTACCACAGTTTAGAATGTGTTACTATGACTTCCCTGATGATAAATTTATTCTCAAGGAGATTAGCTTTTATGTTTTGAAGCATGAGTTTTCAACTATTGGTGACATTCATTATAATTTGGACAGTGAAATTGCCACCTTTAGAATGATGGCCACAAAATAGTAACCATCATTTAACCAGGTTGGAAGTTCTGGCTTCACAGTTTACTTTTGGCTGTGTTTTATGGAACTGAAAGTGAGTTCTGAGAAATGAATGCAAATTATTCAAATTTGATGAGTAATTAAAATTTGGTTCTATCTGTATGAAATTTAAGAGACCCTTTGACTTAGTTACCTTCTGGTGGCTGGGACACAGTACTTGACATAGAAGGAGAGGTTGGTCTTGTTTCAGCCCTTGGATGATCGGTAGGCTCCATGGCAGGATGGTGTAGCAGAGGGTCTTGGCAGACAAGAAGCAAAGAGGAAGAAAGGAACTAGGCAGGAAGATGACCGACCGTACAGGCCATGTCCACAGTGACCTGCCTTTTTCAGCCATACTCCATGTCCCAATAGCAAGCCATCCCACGGCCCCATAATCCAGTTATCTTCCAGAAGCCCCACCTGGGACTACATAAAGCTTTTAAGGGATAGCTAGATATAAACCGTTAATACTCTTAACGAATCATTGGTTATCAGTTTAGCATAGTCTGCTATTAGCATGAAAATACCAGTACAGTGGTGAACAAGTACAGAGAAGTCCAAGAATATTTTCAGACTAGTATCATATGTAAAATAAATATAGCCAATTCTCAGTTTTTCAGGGGTGGATTTTCAGGTTAAGTTATTAACTGGGATTCATGTTCCCTTCCCCATTTCTTCAGTTCTACCATTAAGTATTGTAACAGAAGTAAACTCCAGAGCAGTCTTGTTAATGCACAGTGCATGTTTGTCTAAGAAACTATTAATGCCTCAAGTACAGCTTCTGGTTCAATTATTTGATGCAGTTATAAATGGAGATTGAAGAAGTTCCTCTGAAACAGAAAAAATTTGATGGTTAAAGAGTGGAAACAAAGTTTATGTATATAGGCATCGGGAGGTTGTAGGGAGGACAGGGGAATGGGAAAAAATGAGAATCAAGATGTGGTGTGTACAGGTACAAATTCTCAGTGTTGAACGTGATCATAATCTATATGTATATATATAAATGTACCAGTAAACTCAATAATGAAAAATAAAAAGAAGTTCTTTAGAGAACTTCATGATACGAATGAGAATATAAATCTTTTCATACTCTTTCCTAAAACACAAGTGTTACCATTTGATGTCCATGCATAGAATTAATTGGACAGGTTTCCATGACTCCCAGGTAATTCTAAATGGACACCCATGGTCTCCAACATTCAGAGAAAGTGTGGTTTCCCCCACACATTTAGCTTTCTCTCACATGGCTGCCTAGCCCAGCTCCCCTTTGTGCCATCAGTGTTATCCCTAGCCGTGATCATTCTTGACTGTAATGGCTGTGGATAAAAGTATCTCCCTAATATGAAAGTTCTTTTCTAATTTTAATCTGAATCTCTGATTTTTTCAGAGGTTGTTCAACTAAGATTCCACCATTTTGTGAATATTGTGAACTGGCCAACACTAGGTTAATGGTTCCTGTTTTGTTTTTGTATGTCATATTTCCCTTTTGGTATCACTTTGGATTTTATTAATTTTCTCACATAGTTTTTTTCCTTTGTAGTTGATAAACTCATTATTTAGTCAGTTTCTTAACTAGAAATCAAAGGATTCTGTGAGTCTAGTGAGGGCTAAGGAATTTTGTAGAATTGTGATAAACATAGGCTAAAAGGAACTTCAGAGATTTCCTAGTTTAGTGTAGAAATGAGGAAAACAAGGTTTAGAACATTTGGACAATTTGCCTAAGTCTTGTGTCTAGTTGTTGAAGCTGAGGAGGAAACTCAGTTCAGTTTTCTGTGTACACAGCAATTCACATCTTTGAAAATCTTAAGTCTTTCAAGAAAGATGAAAAATCTCATCTGCCTTTCTTGTTAATGGGAAAACAGTAAATTAGATATTACTATTTCAATGTTACTATATAAAACAAGTCGGAACGATAAGGGAGAGGAGTTTTTCCTGCCCACTTCTCTAGCACACACCAGAAGGTGCTGTGGAGGTCTTAAAGGCCATGGGAAGTAGGACCTTGGGATGTGGTACTCCTTCCACACACACTACTGTCTCCTCCTTGCTTTTTCTCTGCTAGGTCCTGCCATGCATCAGTAAGGGGAACAAGCACAGGTGTCAGCGCTGTACACAATGCTGACGTGGGCCCCTGAGCTCTGGCCTTGAGTGTGAGAGTCACCAGCTGCCCAACTCTGGCCAGCTCCCATGACAGCTGAGCTTCAGTTCTCTTCAGAAACAAGAATAATAGAACGTAGTGTTAAAGCCAGTAAAACTCTGTGCTCAGATGTGTTGTAGGAGTGGTAGGACATTGAGCACAAGTGAGGGGATTTATCAGCGGCGATCCTTCCATTCCGAGTCTCAGTCTTCAGGTGGAAGCTGCAGGGCTGTGCTGGTGCAGGACGAGGCTCCAGGACTGCTGGACAAATCCACACACAGTTCCATGGTGTTATTGGCAGCTTGTCTCAGAGTCTTAGAGTTGAGTTTTACTATTTTCTTGATTTTTAGGTGAAGGAAACCTTTCATTCAATGGTTTGTGACTTTGATATGTTTCTATGTTTCACATTTCAGAGTAAAATTGTTTTCTTCCCTGCCAGGCATTTTTTCTATTTTTTTTTTTTCCTCTCCCAATGTGTTAGTGGTGATAACTTCTCATGTAATATGATGGTTAGTCACTGTTAGAAATAGTGTTAGTCCTTTATTATGATATGTGAAATTGTCATGGTTTGATTAGTTTAGGGTTGGGTGAGGTTTGATACTAATAAAAAATTATGGGCAAACAATTTTCATGTTGGATGCAAAGGCATTTCCATTTTCCTTGGCAGAATGAGATCATAAGAAAATCCAAGCCACTTCTTGCTTTTTGGCTGCCAGTTATCTCTGTGGCTCAGGGAGCACTTTGTGTGTCAGCCACAAGAATTCGCCGTGGTTTTGATGTGTGTTGTCTTCTTTCCACATACGCGCTTTGCTTTCAGCCTGTGGCTGTGTAGCCCTTTGCTTTGAGATGATGAAAGTCCTGTGGAGGTGACTGCCCTTCACAGCCCATTCGCCCTCTAGTGTACGTAGGGAGCTGCACATGATTATAGTTGTGAAATCTTTCATTGAATACTGATTGGGGAGCCCTGTATTGGGCCTCTGTGGGCCCATGCACCCAGCAGTGCTACTAAATTTGGTGATTAAGTCTAGTAGTTTTGTAATTGAGTTTTTAGGATCTTGCACATAGAGTATCATGTCATCAGCAAATAATAACAGTTTAACTTTTTCCTTTCCAATCTTTATTTTCTTTCTCTTGCCTAATTGCTGTGGTGAATATTTCCAGCACTATATTGAATGGGTGTGGTGAAAGTGACATCCTTGTCTTGTTTCTGAACTTAGTGTGAAAGTTTCAGTTTTTGACCAGTTAGTATGATGCTGGCTGTTGGTTTCTCATATATAGCTTTTATTAGTTTGAGATAGAGACCATCTATTCCAATTTTCTGTAGGGGTTTGATCATGCATGGATGTGGTGATTTGTCAAATACTTTTTCTACATCAATTGTGATGACCATATGGCTTTTGTCCTTGAGTCTATTAAGATAGTGTATAACATTTATTGATTTATGTATGTTGAACCATCCTTGCATCCTTGGGATGAATCCAACTTGGTCAGGGTAGGTGATCTTGATGATTCTCTGTATTCTGTTTGCCAGTTTCTTATTGAGGACTTTTGCACATCAGTGTTCATTAAGGGCATTGGCCTGTAGTTCTGTTTTTTGTTTGGATCTTTCTCTGCTTTTGGAATCAAGGTAATGGTGGCTTCCAGAAATGAATTTGGGAGTACTGTTTCCCTTTCAATTTCATGGAAGAGTTTGAGAAGTAGCAGCACTAACTCTTCTTAAAAAGTTTTGTAAAATTCAACAATAAAGCCATCAGGACCAGTGCTTTTATTTTTTGGTAGCTTTTTTTTTTTTTTTAAATTACATTTTCAATTCCACAGATTGATATTGAGGTGTTTAATATTTCTATTTCTTCTTTATTCAACTTTGGAAGTTCATATGTGTCTAGGAATCTATCCATTTCTTCTACGTTTTCCATTTTATTGTACAAATTTTCAAAGTAGGTGTTTATTATCCTCTGGATTTCCATTGGGTTGGTGATAATTTTCCCCTTTTCGTTCCTAATAGTATGGATTTGAGCCTTTTTCTTCCTTTGTTTGATAAGGTTGGCTAAGGGTCTGTCAATTTTGTTTATCCTTTCAAAGAACCAACTATTCGATTAGTTGATTTTTTGTATCATTAGCTTAGTCTCCATTGCATTAATTTCTGCTCTGATTCTTAAAATTCTTGCCTAGTATGAGCTTTTGGTGTGTCCTGCTCTTCTTTGTCTAGGCACTTGAGGTTCAGCATTAGATAGTTTATTTGAGCTTGCTGTTTCCCAGGTGTACACATTCACTGCTATGCATTTTTCTTGTAGAACTGCTTTCATTGTATCCCATAAATTCCTATATGTTGAATTTTCTTCATAGAACTGCTTTCATTGTGTCCTATAAATTCCTAAATGTTGTACTGTGGTTATCATTTAATTTTAAAAACTATGTAATTTCTTCTGTGACCTATTTGTTGGTCATCAGAGTATTGTTCAGTTTCCATGTTTTGTGAGGATCCTGGATTTCTTTTGCTATTCAGTTCCATTTTCAAGGCACTATGGTCTGATAGTATACAGGGGATAATTTCAGTTTCTTTGCATTTACTTAGACCTATTGTATGAACTAGAACATGGTCTGTTTTGGAGAGTGATTTATGAGCAACTGAGAAGAATATAATTTCTGACCTAGTGGGGTGAAATACTCTATAGGCATCTATTAAGTCCATTTGTTGAAGAGTTTGGTTTAGCTCAAGTATTTCTTTATTGATTTTCTGTCCAGTTGCTCTTTCTCTTTGTGATAGTGGAGTATTGAAGTCTCCTACTATTACTGTATTGGTATTTATCTGGCTTATCATGTCCATTAATGTTTGTTTTATATAATTGGGTACATTGGAATTTGGTGTATAAATATTTAGGATTGTTATTTCTTTCTCTTGGATTGTTCCCTGTACAAGAAGATAGTGACCTCCTTTGTCTTCCTTTGTCAGCTTTGGCTTGAAATCCATTTTGTCTGCAAGTACTATAGCCACTCCTGCTTTTCTGCTGTTTCCTGCTGCAAGGAGAATTGGTTTCCATCCTTTTACTTTCAATCTATAGCTTTCTTTCTCAATTAGGTGTGTTTCTTGTATGCAGCAGATTATAGGATCTTGCTTCTTGATCCATTCTGCCAGTCTGTGTCTCTTTAATTGGCACATAGAGTCCATTGACATTAGTGGTTATGACTAGCATAGACAGATTTAGTGCTATCATATTTTCCTGTTCTTAGCCCTTTTATTCTTTGCTTTTGCCCTTTTCCCATCAGTTTCTTATTTGGCTTGATGAGTTGACTCTGTTGGATCTCACGGGTTTGTAACTTTCATTATTTTTCTCCAAGATATTCTTTAGAATATTTTGGGGTGCAGGTTTTGTATTTGTGAAGTTTTTCAGATGTTCTTTATCATGGAAGTATCTTAATTCCCCTCCATCTTGAAGGATAGTTTTGCAGGATACAGCAGTCTGGGATGGAAGTTGTTTTCCTCCAAGACTTTAAATACTTTGCTCCAGGATCTTCTTACATTAAGTGTTTGAGTTGAAAAGTCTGCTGTGATCCTGATGCACTTCCTTTTATATGTAATTGTTTTCTTTTTTCTGGCTGCCTTCTGTATTTCATTCTTTTTTTTTGGATATCTGGGACCTTTGTAATTATATGTCTAGGTGTAGATTTTTTTCATGTCACAGCAATTTGGAGTTCTATATGCTTCATATATTTGTATGTCCAATTCTTTTCCTTTGCTTGTGAAGTTTTCTGCCATTACCTCTGTGAACAATTTTTAAATGTCTTTTGTATTGGCTCCTGCTTTCTAAGTCACTCCAATCAATCTTATGTTATTCTTCCTTGAGTCAGCTTGGAGCTGTTGGATTGATTTCTCATGGTCCCTTGCTATTTTCCATAAGTTATGCCTTTCCTGTTCTTTGGCTGCAATCCTGTCTTCTAGGTCTGAAATTCAGTTTTCTACCATATTCATTCTACTGTGCAAACTCTCGCTTTCTTTCTTGATTACTGGACCTCTACTTGTAGCTATTTAAAAGGTTCCATTGCTTTTGCTATCTCGAATTCTGTCAACTTCCTGATTTCCTCTTTAGCTTTATTAATCATATTGTTAACTATATACAGTATCTCTGTTTTCATTTCAGAGATCAGTTCTGATTTCTGTTTTACTAGATCTATTTTGGTTACCATCTCAAAGAGTCCTGGAGATTGTGCTTCATACTTCTCCATTTCCCTTCCCTCTATATTACCTTGGGGTGAAGATCTTTGCATTTGAGACTTTGAATTTTTCCCCATCTCTAAAACTTTGTCACTGCTGTTGTTTTCGGCTTTATACCTGCTCTGTTGTCTGGCAATGTTTGTGGCAAGTCTCTTTTTTCCTAATATTCAGGGCTCTTAGGATATCAGTATTTCCCGAGTTGTTCTTCTTGGGTCTGAAATAGGCCCTAAACAACCCTAGTTGTGGAAAACCATCGAAGGCACTCAAATATGATCAAACAGAAGAGTCAGATTACCTTGGTTGAAAAGCCCTGAGCAACAGAGGCTGGCAAGCCCCAGCCACAGGTGCAAGTGACTGACTAGTGGTGCCTTTGAGGTTCCAGTGGACTTGGCAGCACCCTGTTTACCTAGAGTGCCCCTGGGCATATATTGCATGGTTGGTATGAAGGCAGGCAGGGCCCAACCCTGGGTACTGGTCACTGATAGCACTGCTCAGAGACATGATTTTTAGTATTAAGTAGCTTGTTGACCTTGAAGTCAAGGTGGAGATGTTTAGAGGAACTTTCAGTAGAGACAGCAAGCCTGGAAGTAGGGACTTCCTAGGAATTAACTTGCATCCCATAAATAATGAGGTGCTGATGTAGAGCTGCCAATGAGCCAGAATTTTTTGTATTCACCTCTTTACTATATCAGAAAAACAAGTGTACTTTGTGGCAAGCAATTATGGAGTTAAACAAGGCCATTTAAGAGAATGATTGAAATATGTCAGATGGGAAATCTAAGGATATATGTACTTCTTTGGAAATGTGGATCAGAATTGGAAAAATTCAAGCTATAGATAAAGGAAGAAAACCTCATTTATTTGACTTTCCCTTTCTTTGCTCTTTTTCTGTCCAGACTTTTTCCTTTCAATTTCTCTCCTCTCTTTCTAGTCTGAGTACATCGGAGAGCTAAACCAATGTCTCCCTGAAAACATGCAACAACATGTGGGTCACTCATAGGTCACAGTGCCCATATTCTAAAAAGCCCACATATCACATTAGCTGCTTTTGGATCTTGTAGCCCAGAAATATGAGTAAAGGTGTGTGGAGGCCTCTTGTACCAAGGAAGGCATGGCTTCTTGTTGGGAAGCTGTATGGAGAAGAGGGAAGTGGGAGGTAAATTATTATTTTTTTTTTTTTGAGATGAGATCTGTCTTTGTAGTTCAAACTGGCCCTGAGCTCACCATGTGGCCCAGGCAAGTCTTGACCGCTGAGCAGTCCTCCTGCCTCTGCCTCCCAAGTGCTGGAATTACAGATGTGAGCCACCACTTCTGGCATTGTGCTATGTGGTTCTGATTGCTGATGGGCATGAGCCACCACACCCAGCATTATTATATGTCGTTACTGGGATCAACCTCAGGACCTTGCCTTGTACCTTGTAGGAACCACTGAGCTAAATCCCTGGCCCAGTGGAAGGTAATTCTGTGCTGATGTCTATCAGCCTTTGGCTGCTGGCTTGTCAAGGGAGGAGTATCGCTGTGAATCTCTATTGCTCAGAATCCTTTTTTACTGTCTCCTCCCCTGTCCTTTCTGTTGACAAATAAAAGTTGTATACATGTATGATACACAACATGTTGATATATGTGAACATTGTAGAGTGGCTAAATCAAGCGAACTGACCTATGTATTTCCTCATATATTTATTTTTTGTGACAGACATTTCAAATCTCTCAGCACTTTTCACTTACTTAATATATTATTATAGTCATCATGATGCACAGTAAACTGCAACTTATTCTTCTTGTTTAAATGAAATGATTCTATTATTTTTGTAATCAAAAGTAACATATATATCTCCATACATTAGGTATCCCCAATAAATCAGTATAAGGACCAACGTGCAGATCATAGGGTGAATGTGCTTCATGTGAGATTTCTGTAGCACTTGTACATTTGCTAAGGCTTTTGTTTTCCTCAGTATCTCAGTACAGCAAAGAGATCTTCAGTGATGAAATCATGGTTAAAATTAATCTGGGTTAATCTTCCTGCTTTCTTGTGATATTGAGAAATAAGATTCACTGCAGCATTTGCCCAGAGCCTCACGATTAGCTCTTGTTGACCAATATTTGGACAGAAATGATTTAGTCTTTATCAAGCATAAAGGAGCATTATTTTGTATTGCCCTTTCTGATGAAAGTAATAGACAGTAAGTTAGGCAGTATGATTACATTGTGTTGGAAAAGGAATCAGATCTATACAGTAATTTTTTTTGACTTTATATCATATGCCAACATATGTTTAGTGGCACCATTCCTTGCAGAGAGTGAAAGGACTTATTGAGTATTTGGATGTTAAGAGGTATTAGCAGTCTAAGAAACCAGTTACTGTAGAATGCTTACAGTAAAATGAAATCATATGAAAGAAAGTGGACTGGGCATGGTGTACATAGCTGTAATCCTAGCACTTGGGAGGCTGAGGCACGAGAATCTTGAGTTTGAGGTCAGCTTAGGTGGTGATGGCAAACCTTGTAGAGCCCCAGAGGTACAATATCCTGCTGCAGTGTACGTGCTGTGGGTTGGCCACACTGGCCTAGGCTTTGTAATGGACTCAAAACAACCTGAACTACACAGAGTGAGATTCCATCTCAAAATACCAAAAAAACACAAAACAAAGAAGAAAGAAAGCTCTGTTTGATGAACTTTTGAAGTGTTGAAAGTCAAGTTATATTCTAGACAAGTTTCAGACTACCTTTCCTTCCTTTTTGTAAGCTCTTAATATATATCACTGCATGTTTGTGTCTTTACATATGCAGTTTATAGGTATATTTTAAATCTCAAGCTGTTGTTGAAGCCACAAAATATATATTTGGCAAATGAACATATGAAACAATAAATTTACTAGCTAAAAAAAGGGGTTTTGAGCTCCTGGTATGCACCAGGCACTGTGTTGGGCCTTATGGTACAGAGTGAATAGTCCCAACATGGATTGTGACATCCTGGAACAGACAGTTTGACTAAAGGGTGTGGACAGAATATTCCTACAAGGATACAGACAAACAAAATAATACTGACTGTAGCACATTTGTAAAAAAACAAAACAAATGGGAATGGCTTACATGGGAGGACATCTCAAATATCTTCAGCCTTTTTAACATAGTATTTTTTGGAGGGAGGGTACGTAAACCTTAAATTACTTATTTTGAGTAAATATAATCTTAAAGTGTTAATTTTTAAAAACAGATTTTTTTTTCATCCTACTTGTCAATCTTGTCCACTAAAGATATTTTAGTAACTAAATTTTCTTCCAGTTGTCTTTCTTGGTATTTTTTAATAGTTCCAAAACAATAATACATTCCTAAGAACTAGGACTCAGTGGGAATAATGAAGCTTCTCATTTCATGTATTATTCCATTATCTAGGATGTGAAGACAGTTGGTAGGTAATGTTTTTTAATTGAACAACCAAAAAGGACACATTAATTCAATCTGAACAGGTCAGTCCCAGGAAATGATTGGGGGGGACCTCTGTCATGGGCTGGCTGCTGCTTATTACTTGCACTGTACTGAAGAGACTGGGAGTTTTGTTTGCCTTTTAAATTCAAGTAACACGAGGATTGTGGTTTCGTTTTTGTGCCCTTCTTTCTCCGTGCAGTTTGGCTTGTGGCAGATTCTGGAGCAGATGTTGATCTTTGGGGCCTAGCAGATGGTTTGGTGCACTGTAGGTTGATCATTTCTTTTCCTTTTTTATTTTCATTGCTACCAAATAGGCTTTAAAAGGCTGGGCTGATATGCACATGCTATGGACTGTTCAAGTCTTCATTCCTCATTAATAAGACTATTCTTTCATAGTTTTACATTCTAACGATACAGCAGACTTATCACCAGTAGTTTCAGTGCTACTGAAGGGATGAGTTGGCTGTGTGGTTAATAATGATCTTATAGAGAGAAGACTCAAATTGTTCTTGTTTTTATAAAATTGTGGTAAAATATCCATAAGAAGATGTTCAGTATTTTAACCATTTTTAAGTAGATAGATTAGGGTTATTATATACTTTTACATATTTTGTGACTTATGAGGTTCTTGCTGTAAACTAGTAGCCAAGTCACTTTCATACTCTGCCATTCATTGGCTACATGTTTATAAGGGGAAAATTAAAATAGAATCATAGACGTAAAATATTTAGCTGGAAAGACAAAATTTGAAGTTGTGGTATGATCTTTCAAATTGAGAGTACCACTTTGAAATTGAGAGCACCATCGCTACTATAAGACTGGTCTCGGCAGAGACCAGCTGGGCTCATATAAATGGATAGATAGTCCATGGTTACTCTAGAGCTGTCATAGAGAATTGGTAGGTAGTGAAGTCCTAAGAACAATGTGAGGAGGTCTCTGTGTTTTGTGAGTGGGGGGGGGATGAGCTCTGTGTTTTAGGGGTGTATGAAAATGAAGAGTGGTGCTTTCTTGTCTCCACTTTCTAGATGCTACTGTCAGGAGCTGAGTACCATCATGTATACACCTCAGCCTAACTTCCCTGAAATATTTATTCAGTCCATGTGTGTTGTAGAAAGCAGCTCTGGTCATGAGGAGGAGGAAGAGGAGGAGGTCCTAGAGCTGTGTGGCTAATGTTGTGAGGAAGGACAATCTTAAAAAAAAGAAATGGCTTTCTATGTTAAGATAACTTGAAATCTAGTATTTCTTCTGTGTCTGTTTGAGTGCTAGGCTGGTATCATTGGCCAAATATTGTGGAACTTTTCCTGGTAACTTGAGAACATTTGCAAAAACTGCTTATCATATCGAGCTGTGCCTTCACCAGCTTTATGTGACCTGTCATGCTCGGGGCAGCCAGTGGTCCCACGGGAAAGTGTGGTTCACAGTGTAGTCTGTTATTCCACTACCCAAGTCATCAAAAATGGATAAACTCCTAAAAACATGGATCATTCCTCTTCATTATTCTATTTTTTTTAAGACAAAGTCTCACTGTAGAGGCTGGCCTGACACTCACTATGTAGCCCCTGCTGGCCTTGAACTTGCAGTGATCCTCCTGCTTCAGCCTCTGAGTGCTGGGATTACAGGTGTGCACATGACGCCTAGTTATTCAATGGTATTTTAAGACCACAAGGTGTTATTTACTGATGGACTTATAAAGTTGGTATCTGTTCTGTCACACAACAGTGTATTTTTTTGCCTTTTCAACTAATTGTTACTCAAAAAAAGGCCCCATTGAGCTTCTCAGAGTCTAGATGTGGCAAGGAAATGCGCATGGCTGGTCAGTTCTGAAGGCTTTGCGACGTCATTCTCAGCTTGGGATGTGAGCGTTTGAGGGAAGACTGGCATTTTTACATGCATGGCAGCCTTGTGCATCCAAGAGGATTTGGCTGTGGGCAGTGATTTGAAATGCCCTCCTCTGATTATGCAGCTTTGTCTTCTTTCTTTGCATCTAATTTTGTCAAACTCCCTAGGTATTTCCTGAAGCAATTTTCCTCCTTAGTTGCCTTTCACCTCCTGTCCATCAGAGAAATTATTTAGTAACCTGCAAACCTGATATCGGCTGTTCCAGGTTGAACCACAAAATTCCTGTATGTTTAGAGTGACTCTTGAAGAGCAGTGCGGCCACGGTTTATATTTTATTTTATTTCATGCTCCATAAAAGTATTAGAAATGGCATAACAGTTTACATTCAAGAGTACAGGCTGAAAAACAGATACGAGAGGAAACTGATACGATAGGAAAGAAAGATTTGGAAAACATTTGAGGTGAGACAATGGCATGTCAGAATCTGGGCTTCCTCTGTGGCAAAGCTGAAGACGAATCACCAGTCCCGAGGCTAGCGGCTTTAGTGTCTCTGGAAGATCACAGACTTTACTGCCCCAAGAACCTTGGAAAAACTTCTGCTGGATTTTTAGAGGAGACACTGCAGTGTGTCTCAGTGTGGATCATGTGCTCAGTACCTATCTGCTGAAATATGTTTTTGTTATGTCTTACTATAGGAAATGGCATAATTGCTTCTTACACAATATTATAACTGAAAACAATTCTGCAAAAGTTATAAATTGAGAATATCTTAGATGATCTACTATATAGCTGTTAGACAGTTGTTCTAGATACGTAGAGTCTGCCCAAAGAAGTCTATACACAGTTTAGTTTGCCATATTAATAAGTGTCTAGAAGCTGATGGCCACCACTTCAAGTACTACTTGTAATGGTAGAGGCCAAAGGTCACTTGTATTAATCTCATGATGTGTCACCAAATTCACCATCAAAATATTTATACAAATTTTGATTTTCCTGGTGTATATATTTTTAAGGGCAGACTCTGAATTTCTCCCAGCAGACAGTAGAGAAGCTGAGTTTGATAAGATGATTATCCTACCTTATTATTAATTTTATTAATTGTGATAACATCCTTTTTTTTACACAGCTACTCTTTCCTGGTACTTATATAATGTATTAGGCCTCATACTGAAATATCTGTGGCAAAAGAGAGCTCTTGCTTCTTATAGAGGCTCTGTAGCTTTGTTCTTATTTTAGACAAAGAAAGCTAACGGAAAGAATTTCACTGCCCAGCTAGGATTACATGCTTACTACTGCCTGTGTGCCTGGCACTGCCTCTGCCACCTGAGCCTGAGGAGTCCTCACGTAGGGAAGAGAGTGTAGCTGTGGTGCAGTCTTCCCTCATCCTGGGCTGTGCAGTGTGCCACACGGGAGTCCCCACCCAGCGCGGGCCTGGGAGCCTCTGGTTTTCCTTAGGACACCATGTGTGTTGCACACATGCTCTGAGGCATTTCCACAGCTGGCTCCCTTTAAGATTCCCTGTGGTTGTACGTCTACGACCACATAAGTGTGATGGGAAAGACTAGATAAGAAGTATTGTCTTGCTTTGACTTTTAAATATCCTTTAGCTTTGAAAATATAATTGAATTTTATGTGGCTAGTGTTGTGAGGAAGGACAGTTTTAGAAAAAGAAATGGCCTTCCATGTAAAGATATTTGAAATCTAGTATTTCTTCTGTGTTCTTTTGATTATAGGTTTAAGTTAGAACTAATGCAAGGGTTATTGCTTAGTTTTCAGGGTTTTGTATATCCTTGAAAGTATCATTAATATGCCTGTGTGGGTTTTAAGCAAGAGGCAATCTTACTTTTAAATGTCAGTTCTTCATAACAACATACATTCAAAAAGTTTAGTCCATATAAACAAAGAATTAAGGACAACTTCCTCTATACTGTCACACATAAACACACCCCCCCCATGCATTTTGTGATACCTGTTATGCTTTAGGTCAGAGTAGGAAACCTGATGATATGTTTTACAGAGGAAAAAGGCATGCAGTTAGAACCATACTGGCACTTTGGCTGATATTTATTTTTCCAGGATGAACGTGCTTTTGGAAATTGCCAGTAGTTGCTAGGCAGACTTCAACAAACACAAAGGACATTACCCAAGCATCCAACCTGGCTGGTTTCTCAATTTAAATTTTATGATCCTGGCTCGAAATGTGGTAAACTCTATTACTGTTTGAACTTGGAATCCAGAACGCATTAGCCAGGAATCCCATTGGCATTCCGAGGCAGTTATGAAGTTGAATTTGCTTCCTCCTGCCAGTTGCCGGACTCTGCGCGAGGGCATGTGGTCCAGGATCATGGGCCAAGTCATTTGGACGCCCTAAAGGTGACTAGAAACTATATAAAGGAAATAGCTCCTCTTGCCAGTAGCAGTTGCCTTTCCATTTGGTGCTTCCTTTCAGATCTCTGGATTTTCATGCTGACCATGTGCTTATTTTATCTTTCTTTTGCTTCTGGCACAGAGACAAAATCTTCTGATGCTTAGTTATGGTCAGTCTTTAAATTACTTTTTTAAATGAATTTGGAACATGGCCAGAAACTGAAGAAATCTGCTTTTCTGAAATAGTGATGAGATGTACAAAGCTGCTTTTTATTTATTTATTTTTTTATGAGACTGTTTATCCAAAGTCTGTCCATGTGCTTACTTTTTGTCGTCCAGGACTCCATCTTGATTTGCACTGCCTCTTCAGGCCACCCCCTCTTTAGAACACTGCTGTGCCATTTACCAACAGACAGGCAATGCAAAAAGATTTTGAAGGCTCGGTGTTAAAAACACATCTAGGTGCAAAAGATTGACAATCTTTTAACAATTAAACAATTAACAATTTTTTTTTTTTTTTTTTTTTTTTTTTTTTTAGCTTTCAAAATAGAGTCAACAGGCCTGGTAGGATAATAAAGAATGTGATATAAAGGTTGGATCTTCTGAAAAATACAGTGAATATTTAATTTAAAAATTGTAGCACAAGATACACTGCCATTAATTTTACTCAGAAAAAACCCAACAACTCCTGCCTGCATTGAACACATTTATCCCATCATTTTGCCACTTTCTGAAGCAATTCTGGAAGTCTCTCTGTCTTCAGTTTCACTGTAGAGGGTGCCTCATCAATTTGTATCAATTTGAAGTGTTTAAGGAAATTTCTGTCAAATCAAAAACATTATGCTTTGTCCTTATTTACATCGCTCGCTGGTCCTGGCATTCACTCTTAGCAAAGTGAGAGGATCATGACAAGTTAATGTTCTCAATTGTCCAGGACATTGTGGCAGCCAGGATGGCACAGTGACACACCCAGGAGAGAGGACTTCGGAACTTCCTCCGAAAGTAGCAAGAACATTGGGTTAAATGTGTTCAGAAAGAGAGTACTTTGAGGGACATTAATGACAGTGTGTCTTGTACAGAAGTAATTTTTTAAAATATTAGAATCATTCAGTGTATTTTTTGATCACACAAATGAATTTATCCTGATCTGTAAGAGAAGTGAATACTTTAGTGGAGCTAAACTCTGAAAAACAGAATTAGTTTTATTGTACCACATTTCCTAGTGAAGTACGAATACCAAATATCCTTTACCAAAGACTTGAGATTGTGTGGGTTGTCTGCCTCTCCTCTTTGGATGCCTCTTGCATCTATGTGATGACTAGAAAGATGAATTCACTTGTGCATGGATAAGCTGTCATTGCTGCTGACCCTTTTAATTTAGTCTTATGTCTAGAATATTATGACTGAGACTAGCATGGTAACTGTGTGCCTCCTGCATAGAACGTGGTGATAAGAAGATAAGCAGATAAGATGGAAGAAGCAGCTTCATTTGGGGTCATAAGAGATTTTCATGGAAATGCAGCCAGTAGATAGCACTGTAGTTGGGAGACATAGCATTCTCTCTTCTTGCTCTTAATTTTTAAAAAAATTAAGTACCACAGTCTACCTTTAGAGAGTTTATTTACGAATTTTATATAAAACAAAAGATTTCATACATTACTGTTCTATTCTCAGGCATAATGCTTTCCTTTCTTTTCTTCATTTTTGGGAATGCTACCTAAGGTACTTGTGTGCATGTTTGTATGTCAGGGGTGGGGGGAGCACAGAAGAATTACACAACAGGAGACAGAGTGGCCAAAGTCTCTCTCCAAAGATATCAGACATATTTTGGAAGCCCCTCTCTAATCATCTTTCTAAAATACTTATGCTTTTTTTCTAGCTGTTGATTTTCTTTTCATAATTATGGTTTCACAAAATCTTTTTTTTTTTTTTTTTTTGAGACAGGGTCTCGCTTTATGGTTCAGGCTGGCTCTGCGCTCAGCCTCTAACTCATCACAGCAATCCTCCGGCCTCTGCCTCCCGAGTGCTGGGATTACAGGCGTGAGCCACCACGCCCGGCACTGTGGTATGTGGTACAGGTTGCTGCTGGGCATGACTCTCCACACTCAGTATAGGTATGTGGTAACCGGGGATCGAACCCGGGTCCTTGTGCTTGTAAAACAGGTGCCGGAACCACTGAGCTAAATCTCCAGCCCTGGTTTCACAAAATCTTATTTAATGACCATGGAGTTATTTAATCACCACATTACAAATATTGAAATGCCTTATTCTGCAGAATAATAACATTGAATATTAATTATTTGTATTAACCATTGAAAAAGAATATGCTGAAATTTTAACTGTAAGAAAATAGTTCATAAAACATTGTGTGGGTATTGTTTAAGGAAATGACATGAATGTCAAAACTCCTTTGATGCTGGAGAATCAGAAATCCTTATCCTTAACCTTATTTCACAAATTTGGAAGGAGGTGAAGATAATTCATGTGTTCAGGAAACAATTTCATGCCATAAAATACTAGTTATCAGGAATACAAAGAAATGAATCATAGTAATTATAGTATCGAAGATGAAGAGTGTGATTTTTTCCTTGGGGTGGTTTTCTTTGCTCCTGAGGGATGTTATTTTCACAATAAACTGTCTTTTCGTGCATAAGCACTTTGAAACATGACATTTGCAAGTCTTGGCTGCTCCTGTCTCCTTTTGTCTTCCTGATAGACTATAAAAAACCCTTCAGTACCATGGGAGGGGGCTGGTGGGATCCAGGAGGTGTTCCACCTGTGCCCTCTTCCCTCCTGGAACGTGTCCTCCTGGGAGAGGAGTGCTGCTTTCCAAGCATGTAGCTGTGTCCAGCATCCTCCAGTGTTTGGCTTTGAGCAGAATTACAAAGAAAAGCTGACAAGCATTGCCATCATCTACTGACTTTGTTGTCTTGCAAACTGTGCAATAGATGCATTATATTCAGTAACGTATTTTCCCAAACCCTCAACTTTCTCTCCCAGCTTTTGTAGCACACTGAGTTCTTCTTTGAACTCAGTTCTAGTGTTTTTATGTCTTATTTTAATTAGAAAAGGTTTTCAGCAAAACACATGACACAATCAGCTGCATAAAAAAATACAAATACTTTGCTTTTTCAGCGAAGCCCTGGGTCATGAGAGCAGTGTCAGCTCCCTAAAACGGAGCAGGACTGAAGTCATCTGTGCAAGGAGAGGATGTGGTGCTTCACAGCTGTGGATGCTCAGGACATACACAAATATTTCCACAACTGTCCTGACTAGTCGCGCTCTTTTTGTAGCATGTGGCGCACTGACTCGGTACTCTAGCAATGTGCTGACCCTTCACCATTTTCTTGTGCTCGCCCATGTGAAATGACATTTCTTTCTGCTCTTTGCCAGAGGACCTTCTTGGTGAATGCAAGTAGACAAACAAACAAACAAAAAATTCTTATACCTAGAGCTTTGTTCAGTGGTCATATAAAACTTCTGTTTGCTGGCCATTCTACCATG
This sequence comes from Petromus typicus, assembly GCA_004026965.1. Taxonomy (NCBI): domain Eukaryota; kingdom Metazoa; phylum Chordata; class Mammalia; order Rodentia; family Petromuridae; genus Petromus; species Petromus typicus. The sequence goes on along the minus strand of PVIR01009905.1, from coordinate 20,112 downwards.
GACTTAGTTTAATGCAAAGATGTCCTATGGCACATTTGGGCCTTACCCTAGGCATCGGAGCCTATGGCTGTAAACCTCAGAACACTGAGCATTACAAGTTCAATTCCTGGAGAATGGCTCTACATTGTTCCAGATCCTCTCCATGCTGAGTGTAATGCTACTCACTACTGCTGTTTCTCCTTCAAACCTGAGGACTTCTGGTCACCCTGCATCTCCCCTTCTGTGCTTTACTCTTCCTTCTGATAGTTCTTCTATGCACATTAGTACTGCAGTGTTTGTGGTGCACCTCATAATTCACAAATGGGACTCAAAAGCGGAGAGCTGTGTGGCCCTGGCATTCTGGAGAGCTTTGGAAGACCTGCCAGCACTGAAGGCCATATGCTTCCCAACACTCAGTAAGAGATGACAAAATTTCTCTAGTACTAACAGTACCAATACACCTTCTTCCTAATAAGATGAAAGAGAGAAGAAAGAGGTGAGGGATCACTGGAAGTGTAGGACTGGTTACATGCAGAAGAGACCACGGTTTAATTATCTTGTTACACACCTGCTTATGTGATAGATTTGCCCATGTGTGCCATTGCCTGTGTAAGACTTAGGGGGAGCACTGGGGAGAAACCCCTGTAGTTAAGCACAAGGTAAGTAGATATCACTGAAAGTGCTAGACTTTGGCAGTCTATGAACTGACCCACAAAGCCTACATCCTGGGTGAGTAGAGCCAAGCAACTGGATACCACCACATGTGTGTTCGTCTCTTGTCAGAGGGTAAGTAGACCCAGGGAACATTGCTTTTCTCATGTCAAGGAAGGAGACAGTGAGAACCTTCATGACTGTCGTGAAAATTCATAGATCCAGTAAAGAAGAGTTGTAGAGCTTCCCTGTAGAAGTCTTTAGCAGCCCTTTAGCCTTAGTCAGAGAAGCCCCGGGAAGCAGTGGAGAGAGATTGGTGTTGCATATGGGTAAGAAAGGAGACATTTGGCTTTTCTTTGATCTCTCCTCCTAATGATCTCTATATGCTAATTTTTATTGGCAATATTCTTTGGGCTTTGCATGTTCGATTCCTTGCAGACATCCGCAAAATTCCATGATATGTGTACAGTACTATTATCACTCTCATTTTGTATATACAGAAAACTAAGACACAGAAATGTGTAGTACCCAAGATTTGGTGGCTTGGCTTCTGAAACCAGGCCACAGCACTATATTGTACTACCCTACCACCTGAAACTGAAAGAAAATGCTAGTTTTCTACCATAAGCAACCATAAGAAATATATTCTACATCCTAACCCCCTACGTAAAAATAAATAGAAAAAAAGTTTCAGGAAGCAGCACTAACATGTCTTAAATCTGATTGCCTTTTTTCTGTTTTGGTAACAAATGCTAATCACTGTCTCCTAAATAATGGATCTAGAAGAGGCTTGAAGGAAAGAAAGGATAGTGCCCTATTCGTAATTCACCTGCTGTCTCTCTCCCCCCTTCCTTTTTTCTCTTTCTTACTCGTTCCTTTGCCCATGCTGCCCTGAGTTTCTTGAGCTGTAAGTCCAGGTGGCCTCGCTAAGTGGGGTTAATGTGGAGTTAGTTGGCTCTGCGAGTGGAATGTCACACTGTTGGACTGAGTTTCTACTCCTGGAAGTGATCTGGATGCTATGGAATCTTTCTTTGATTATGAGACACGAGATAGAGAGATTTGAGAGAACACAGCTGAAAGCAGTGATGGTAGAGTTCGTGTTTGTACCTCCACCAAATAGTAATTCCTTCATGCGCTGGGAGTGTCAAGCCTCAGCTGTTTGGGATGTGCAAGGGGCCTGCGATCCAACCAGGAGGCCCTGTCTTCCATAGACTGTGCCTGTTAGCCATGGAAATTGGCCTTGCTCAACTTATTCATGGCTGAAGGAGCCATTGGGGTTCTTTTTCCAGACCTCAGGATATTTTGTACTATTGGCCCAGAGATGATTTTGTTGAAACAGTTTTATTTTGCTAAATAAGACTCATGTATTACTGAATTTATTACTAATCATTCTTCCTTGGTTTATAATTTCTTTTCAGTAAAACTCAGCTCCTCATACCCATTTTTTAAAATAAACTTTTAAATTTAACCTGGAACTCCCTTGTTAAAAATACATAAGATGATTCTAAAAGATGCTTCAACAGGAAAAGATGAAATCAACTGCAGTTCCTGAAAATTTCCAAAACACACAAATGGCAGTAGCGAACCTTGTGTTAGAGTTTGTTGAATCATGCTTTCTAGAGACCAAAAAATCAGTAGACTCCCTCCTTTCCTCATGCCCAGAACACACATTCCTTTCCGAGGTGATGAAGAATGCCTTCCTTGATCATTTTCCAGGCTAAGATGGTTGTGACCAGCCTCTGTGCTTTGTGCCCTTAATTGCCCATTTGTGTGGAAGGTGGACCAAAGCCAGGCTCTTTCTGAGGGGTATTTTGGCCACCTTCTCATGTGCTGCTTTTGCACAGTAGCTGGATTGTCTTTCGTGTCTTCTTTTGATGCTTGTTCACCACTTGTACTTAGAGACAAGGGAGAAATGACCTAGCACACGCCAGTGTGGCAGAGGACAGTGTCCATGGCACCACCAAAAGGACCCTGCATGAGGACTCACTTGGGGAAATTACTTTAGATCTTAATACTAGGAGCTTCTACACTTCCACCCAGGAAAAGTGGTTTGCTCTTCACTTACACCATGTGAATCCAGTCCAAGTGTGGCTTCTCTCTGTGGAAGCAGGAATCAAACTTAGAGCCAAAGACAGTGACTACTAAGGGCTGCACTGTGAAAGTCTGTTTTGCAGTTCTGTTCTTTGCTGCATTATTTTCTCTTCTGATTTTCTTCTTGGATTTTTTCTTTTGGTTCTTTGATTACTTTGTTTCGTGTTTGCATTTTTATACCCTTCAATCCTCACAATGAAACATGTACATCCACAGCACTGTTTCCTAGTAAATGCAGTGTGTATTTTTTAAACTGTTGCCTAAAGTCATGGTTGTGGTTGAAATAAAGTTATGGTCCCAAGTATAGGTTTGATGGAAAACTGGAGTTTTTCTATAAACTGAGATCTTGTTTCTAGACTTTGCAAGACTGGGACTAAAAGTGAATTTTTCTTGAAATGATAGGATTAAGATTGTTGAAAGATCGTATTAACTATTCAATAGTATTACTTTGCACTAGAAGTTGAGAAACAGCCCAGACAGCTGTTCCACATTCTGTAATGAACTATCACAGAAAGGACACGTGATATTCAGCTCAGAAGAAAAAGGCGGGCTGGAAGGCACTTATTTCGAAAACCAAGACTGTCTTATTTGAGAAGCTGCTTTTCCTTGAAACAGTTCTTATTTGGTCATTTCTCTGGAAATTGAAGAAACTAGCCTATATGAACAGTAAGATTCTTCCAACTCTACAATTCTTTGATTTTCCACATATAGCTATACTTGAGTCTCAAAAAGAGGATTTACCATTTCTACTTGTATAAGTAGAGATTAGAGAGTTGTGAATCTTGAGGCCCTTGGTAACATGTTGGACCAAGCATCCTGTGTTGTCTCTGGCACAGTAACTGGAGTCTGGACCTAGTGCACAGGTGTTTTACTCATAAACCTGAGTATGGATGTAATTTGTATTAAAGTCAGGCCAAGAAATTTTGTGTGCATTCACTGACATGTTTGTATGATTGCAATAGCTACCATAAAGGTTACCTATACATAGTCATCTTCTTGGTAATTTTAATTTGCCCATCATAAATATTCAATAAATATTATTTTGGCTTGGAATTTTTTGGCCTCATCCCCTTTAAACAGTTGATTAAAAAATGGCTTGCTAATTTATGTTGGAATCACTCTCTCTTTTTTTTTTTTTTTTGGTACCAGGGATTGAACTCTGGACCTTGCATTTGTGAGGCAGGTGCTAAAACTACTGACCTAAATCCCTGGTCCCCTGGAATTGCTTTATAAATGTCTTACAAGATTTTTATAAGTATAAAATTTAAATTTGGAAGAAATTTTAGAGACTTACCTAAGAGTAAGCATTTTTGCTTCATGATTTTAGATACAGAAAATATATAATACTATTACTGTTTGGAAGAATATCACTTGCTTTTATATCTTTATTGTATTTCAGAACTGTTAAGCATTTCCCAAGAGTATAATAGAAAAAATAAACATGCCTAGCATATAGCTGGAGCTTAAGAAATGTTTTCTTCATTCTTTAAAATTGTTTTTTGCTGTAATACTATGTTTCAAAATTAGAAATCTTTACACAGAGCTAGGCCGAGGTTTGCTTTGTTCCATATCACATTCACTAGAATATTTTGTCCGTATAAAATAGTTTTGAGATTTATATGGAAGATTACTATAAAGTTACTACTTTAGAACTTATCACTGATTACATTTTATAAAGTAAATAAAAATATAGTATTTAAAAGACAAGTTATCTTTAAAATATGGAGTGTATTTAGGCCATGTAAATAAATTTAAATGATTTATGTTTTTGATGGTAGCTGCCCTATTTCACAAAAGAGGATGCATTTTCCGTGAAGTCGGAAGAAACAAATCCTGTCCAGAGTTTGGCCAAGTAGCCAGAAATAGTTTTGGGATTCATGGAGTTGTCTCCAAAATTCCAGGGACATTGCATCATGTTGGTGGGTCTGGTTTGTTTTCAGTTCTTTTTGAAACTAAGTGCCACTGATGGGACAAATAATAAATCACACACACACACTGTGATTATACTCACCAAAGGCAGTTGTAGAAGTTCAAAGTTCTTTCCATAAGCATCAAACTTGTCTTCTCAGGAGTGGCTTTATTTCTGCCAAAATGTAGTTCTACATTTCTTCAAAATATGTGCAGTTGAAACTCAAAATAGTCCAGCATGGAAAACTGCTGATGTCTGGTTTTCATTTGCCAGCCGTGCAGCCCATAGCTCTTACTTGAACTGGGAACCTGTGCATCCTTTGACAAGAATCATTACCCTTTCTTTTTCCCAAGAAATACGTGTTTGGCCATATGCATCAACCTGGGGCAATAGCATCACTTAAATTGTAGAGGTTTTAATAAATTCAGTTCTCTAGAATTGTTATGTTTAAAGTTCCTTGGTCTGAGGACTAAGTTATATCACTTACTTCACGTTGTCACAGCCAGCTGCTGAAAGAATGAAAATAAAACACAGCTCTGTAGTCTACCAGGACCACTTCCAACCTTTTGTAAGTTACAGATGGTTAATTGCACCTGGACAAAGACAACTTAACATGTCAATAGTGTCTGCATCAGGACTTAAAAAGTTAAACATTTATTCAAAATATTGTGTAAGCCAAAGACCTGGCCTTATGCAGTGGGCAAAAGACAGATAACTATCAATTACTCTTTTTTTTTCTATTTAAATTGAAGTTTTATTCATAATTTCTTAAGATTATTGAAAGAAAATGATGTATTTTTTCCAATAAGTTTGTTGGTACATTTAAAATATATATTATGATCACATTCATTATTGAGAATTTGTACCTGTACATGGTATATCTTTGTTGTTATTTTTTTCCAATTCTCCTGCTCTCCCTTTTGTTTTTTCCTTTTTTATCTCTCCCCAGTTCTCATTTCCTTTTAAACATTTTCTTTTTCTTTCACAATATCTTTTATACATCTTGATCTTCATTAACATTTCAGTTTCTCACACCAGCGAAATAATTAGGTACTCACACATCATGCCTTATTTATTTCACTTAAGAGTATGGCCTCATGATGCATCTGTTTAGCTATAAATGTCTCAAGTTTATCCTTCTTTATGGCTGAGTAGCACTTCATATATATAAATCTATATATAAATATAAATATGTATATATATAAATATATAAATAAATAAATATATACATAAAACCCCATATCTTTATACAGTGACCAGTTGATGAGCATTTGGGTTGTTTCCAAGATTTATCCACTAACATGGCTGTACATATGTCATTGTGATATGATGCTTTTAATTCTCTCAGGAACGTAACCCAGAAGTTGAATAGCTGGGTGAAATGAGACCTCTAGTCATAGTTTTTTTGTGACATCTCCACACTGATCTCCACAGTGGTTGCACTAGTCTACATTCCCATTAACAGTAGAGATGGGTTCCTTCCTCCCTGTAACCCACTAGCATTATTGGTTAATTCTTGATAGTAGCCATTCTTGCTTGAGTGAGATGGAATTTCAGTTTTGTTTTTCTGAATTTCTTGAGTGAGTAATGCTGTTGAACTTGTGTGTGTGTGTGTGTGTGTGTGGTATCAGGGACTGGATTTGGGACCTAGTGCTTTCAAGGCAGATGCAGCACCACTGTGCTACATCCTTAGCCTCTGGGCATTGTTTTTTCATGTATTTATTTGTTGCTTCTACTTCTTCATTGTGGAAATATCTATTCATTTTAGGTGCCCATTTTTACATTGGGTTTTTAAATTTGGGGATGGGTCTGAATTTTTAAAGTTCATTATGTATTCTGTATAATAGTCCTTTGTCTGAGGAACAGCTGGTAAAAATTTTTTCCCACATGTGGGTTGAGTCGTCACTCTATTGGTGGTTTCCCTTCCTGTGAAAATGCTTTTTAATAAGATGAGATTCCAGTTGTAAGACAACGTAAAATGTCAATAATGTCTATGCCAGGACTTTGTGCTTGTTCTTGTGTGACTAAGGTTTTGTTCATGAAGTCTTTTCCTATACCAGTGTCTTCAGTAGTTCTACCTAACCTATCTCTAGCATATTTAGCATTTCTGTTTTAATATTTAAATATTTGAACCATTTTGATTTTAGCCCAGTCCATGGTAAAAGATACGGATCTAGTTTTAATCTTCACAGTTTTCCCAGCACTATTTATTGAAAGATAGTTATGTTTCCTGCACTGAGGATGTTGAGCTCCTTAAAGATGAGGTGGCTAAGGGGGGCCGGGGATATAGCTCAGTGGTTCCGGCGCCTGTCTTGCAAGCGCAAGGACCCGGGTTCAATCCCCGGTAACCACATAACAATACTGGGTGTGGAGACTCACCCCAGCGGCAACCAATACCACATACCAGTGCCGGGCGTGGTGGCTCACGCCTGTAATCCCAGCACTCGGGAGGCAGAGGCAGGAGGATTGCTG